>PVJD01009139.1:0-65864 GCA_004026545.1 Mormoops blainvillei | reverse complement strand
TGAATGAGGTGGTGGTTACATGAATACATACTTGTATTAAAATTTATCAAATTATGTGTTTACAATCTTGGTAGGTCACCTTAATTAAAAAAGAAGAATTTATGTTTGGCAACTGGTTATGAAATCCCTGTTTTGTCTCAATCATTATACAGTAAAATGAAGTTTTTCTCTTAGGTTAATGAGTTTTTAACACAGAAAGTAAAAAGCCTAGATATTAAGAGTCTCATCATCATTACTTCGCGATGAGGAAACAGAACCTTAGACAAGTATCTGCCTCAAAGTGACAGCACTCAGAAAAAATAAATAAAACAGACTTTCTGATCCTAATCCCAGTACATTTAATACTACCTCAGCATAATTACCCAAAATAATTTAACAGGTCCAGGCTAAATTTATAAAATCATTATAAATGTAAAATAAATTATTGGAGGTAAGTTTGAAGAAAATTCACATCCCTGTTAGATAAGTAAATAGGACCCCAACCTCAAATCTTGGTACCTAGGCTTCATGGCTCAGCCCCAAAACGTACTTCTATAATTTTTATTAAAAGTGAAATGATAATATTACTCCCAGTGCTAACTTAGAATTAAGGTGTTTTGGGTGGAAGGCTTTTTCTGAACTATTATTAGGTCAACACTTATTGAGCACCTCATAATGGGATGGCACTGCCCTGGCTTATTTTATGATAGAAATTTGAAGACTGAGTCATTGCTTAGAGTCACTTTCACTGACTTACCTTTTCCATCCACTTAATTTTGAGTTAGCATTACAGTCAATAATATCATGTCGTGATGTAGCTTATGTTTAAAAAATTATAGGTGTACAATTTTATACTAAACCATGAAGCTTAGATGCCAGACCTGACATTAGGGTTCCACTGTGTTATCTAATAGAGTTGTAATTCTTACTTTAGTTTACTCCAGTTAATTTTTTTACCCTTTAATTATTTTATAAATTTAACTTAGATTTTTGGATAAATATACTGTGATATTTGTAGTATTAAAAGTATTGAGTGTTGAGGCTCCAAATCAAATCCCCTGTTTAATTAGTGATTCTCTCTTTGTGATGTGTAATAGGATAGAAAATAACAAATGTTTTCCTGATTACAAACAGAGAGGGCCTGATCTCTCTCCCTCACTGATAACTTTTTCTGAGATGACTAAGAAGGATGGGTACAAAGAATACGAAGCTTTTCAGTGTGCGTTTCTAGATACAGGTGTTCACAAGTAGTAATGCCCAGAATGTGGCCATCTCAACTGCCTTGTGTAGAACCAGCTACTAGATGTTCAAAGAACAGCATCTTTGAGGCATCTTGCCTCCTCACACACCCTTTGTGTCTGCTGTTAGGACAGCCCCAGGTTGCTGCCTGAGCCTCAGAACCACCTTGAGAGGGTGTTTCATAGTTAGGGATGTGCTGATCGCTGCCATACTTATTTCAAACTTATGAGAGAAATATACAATAAGAAATATACTTGGGAAAGAAAGGGAAGGGTCAAGGAACATGTATAAAGGACCCATGGACAAAGACAATGGGGGGAGGGGATTCAATGTGGGAGGAGAGTGGGTAGGACAAGGGAGAGTAATGGGGGGAAATGGGGACAATTGTTACTGAACAATAAAAGATTTTTTTAATTACAAAAAAGAAATATACTTTATACAGTGACCCATTAAAAATATACTTGTAGATATAACACAAAAACAAATATCAAAAAATAATACCCTTATTGCATGTGATTTTGTATTCTATTTAATTCTTAAATGAGAATCACAGTCACCTGAATTGACTTTGTAACTAATGGGGTACCGCTGGCCATCTGAAAAACAGGAAGAAGAGAAAACGGGCTACTTCTCAAAGAGTAACAACTTATGGAGGCATAATCTTCAATAAAAGATTTTTTAAATAATTTAAACAAACTGCAGGTTTAGAGGAGTGAATGATCCAGTACTTTGAATACGGGGATCATCGGTAATTCTTATCATGGAGAAGGTGAAGAATAACACAGTTAAAAATTATATGCTAATGTTTCTGTACCACCACTGGGCATTTCTGATAACATGTTTTGTTTATTTTATCATCCATTTTTATACAATCATATGCCTCCAAACTATTTATTTATATTAATACATAAGAGAACATGACTGGCTATTTTTTAGCTTATGAGAATATATCTTCTACTTTTTTGTTTTCTTGTAATAAAAATTCACTTTGATTTAGTATTTTTGGATTACACATATCTGGATTTGGACAGATTTAGGTAAGTATTCGCACAACATACACATACCCCTCAGCTTTGCTCTCTGCCTCCAGCCACTGCCATCTCAGCTCTCCAGTTTGGGGCACTGTTTTCACTTCTTACCCAAGAGTTAGGTCTAAGGCCACAGCACGATGCCGGAATCCCGTAAGGAGAAAACTGCCCCTGAGATTCCCTGGGGAAGGCAACTTGCAGCTCTCAGCAAGTCCAACACAGGCAGGGTTTCCTCCAGTATCAGAACAGATCTCAGCTCTCAGATGAGGGCCCCAGGAAGCCAACTGGTTTATGTTGGGGGTTGAACTGTATAAAAAAATACAAAACCTTAAAAACTAAGATCACAGCAGCACAGCGAGATGTATACGCTATGAAGGGCAGAGTCATATCTCCCATCTCACTCCAAAGCATATGATCACTGAAAAGACTTGTAGGTAGAATCATCTATGTTTCTGTTAGGACAGTGTTTGCCTGCTACTAACAACACAACACAAAACAAACGTACTCCAATGGCTTAAGCAAATAGGCACTGATTTGCTCTAAACCACTGATTTTCAACTGGTGTGTTGAAAGAATTTTTAAAACATGCAATACCTGACTATTTAGTCAGGGGCACTGACCTCTTTTTGCTTCGATTCTCAAATTAAAAAACAGAAACAAAACAAAACAATGACCAACACAATAGCTGTCCAGTATGAATAAATCAAAATTATACCTATTTTTGGTCAGATTTTTGACAAAAAAATGTATCTTTTTTGTTGTGCCACAGATTTTTAGTAATTAGTTTATGTGTGCCATGAGATGAAGAGGTTCGATAATCACTGCTCTAGGCAATAAGAAGAGCATACAGAGACAGGCAAGGGCTGGTTCCATGGCTCAGCCGTGCAACCGGAAGCCTGTTCTTTAACTCTCCACCTGACTGTCCTTAACACATTGGCCTTTGTCCTCATTCTTACAGCCTCATGGCCTCGGATGACTACTCAGGCCTCATGTTCACATCTGAAGCAGCAAAGGAGGGAAAAGCCAAAAAGCCAAGATGAGAAGTGCCTTCTCCCCGGGAGGCTGCTCGGGATGCAGTCCCTAGTTACTCTTACAGACATCTTACTGGCCAGAACAACATGGTCATTCCCTTGCTGCCAGGCAGAATGTGAAATCAAATATTTTTGGCAGGGCATACAGGTACCCTGCACTAAAAAAGTAAAATGAAAACTGGCAGTTGACATCCCTTCTCTCTCTCTCATTTCTGAGTGCACAGAGCTGAGTTTAGTTACATAAACTGCATGTATGACATGAGTTCACTAAAATTCATTGATGTATTTCTGAGAAAGGAATTTGGAAGGCAATTAAAATTTTCTGAGTACCTTAAACATGTTAGCCATATTGTTAGGTCTTTTGCATACACACACACACACACACACACACAAAGACATACATAAACATTTAATATATGTATTATATGTACTTTATATATATATATATCACCCTATATATATTTTATCCTCTATATTATTACCCCATGAATAATAATATATTATTATATTCTTTATTATCCATTATTATATAATATATAAACAATATGTATTATTCTACAACAACCTATGAGGAAGGTATCATGAATATATCTAGATTTCATGCTGTGGATTAATAAAATGGTACTCAAACAGATTAAAGAAATTGCATACAGCCTCTTAGTGGAAAAACCAGAGTATGTTTCAGATATAATTTTGTCCATAATCATGATGATCCAAACCTAGAAGATAAAACAAGTAAGAGAAAATATACATGCAGTGTTTAGAAGTCTGCACAGAATTTTTAATTGATCATTACTGAGACACTCAAGTCAGTAGGACAATATATTCAGCCAGAAAATAGTCCCTTGTGCTCAACAGTTCACACGCAAGTGTTGAATATCTTCCAATTCCAGCTCCGATGTGACGGGCTTTTGGGGAAGTGAGAATTGAGCTATGGGAAATAATTTCCTCTGTGATTTTCAGCAGGACTGGAGAGTATTTGCATTCAAGGCACTTTGTATTAGTGACTATAAATAGAAAGTAAAGACAACAATTACAAGTGGCCAGTAGACCCCCAAACCTGCTGTTTAAGGCTCTGAAAAATCAGCTGGATGAACAGCAAATCACAACCAGAAACATTTCTGTCAGGATCAGAAATACAGGAGAAGTTAGGATTTGTTCCCTGTTGTGTGAGTGTGCCATTTTATTCTCTGTTCCCCCAACCGAGAAGCAATGGAGGAAGCAAAAATTACTTATAGAGCCCTAATTTCGTGTCTTTCAAAGCACTTAACTTACTTTCCTTTTCCTCATAGGAGACAGGCATAATTACTTCCATTTTACAGAGGAGAAAACTAAATTTTAAGTGCTAAAGAACTTCTGCATGGTCTCAAGATAATAAATAGGAGAGCTGAAATACAAACACAAATCAGAGTCATTCCAGGAGCCATTTTCTCTCCTCCATGTTGTTGTGCACACAGACAGGGAACATTAGACTCATTCATTCCATCATTATAACCAACTGTAGAAGATGGAAGATGACACTCCTGTGGCAGACTATGTGGTATTTTTCTGTATTCGGAACCTCATATTCTGCAAAGGGAATAGATGAACTGGACATCATTTAAAGAAAGGTGATCAGGATTGGGAGGAATCTGGACAGTGTGACATAAGGAAGGTCAAAGAAAGCGAGGACGTAGAGGAGACTTCATCAAGCAGCTTGATCAGCACCTTCAATGCAAGAAGGGCTTACGTAGGACTGAAGGATTGCCCACGTTCTGAGGGCTGTTAGAAAGAGGAAGATGTTAGTCTGCCATAGGAAATGATTTGTTGTAATTTGATAACATTTCTAAGAACTAAATAGCCTGTATCATATGGTGTTGACACAGAGACTTAATAATCCTGTATCTAAGAGGCCGAAAAGAGGTCTTCTACAGCAGACAGAGATAGGACAAGATAAGCTCTGTTGTAGCTTCCACCATTATTCTCTGATTCTGTGATTATAATTCTGTTTGAGCTAGGAGCAGTGCATGACTTGCTTTTGGTGTAAAAGTATTGGTATCAGTAGTCCTGGAGTAAAAAGAGAACTTGCAGAGAAATTAGCAGAAGGGAAAAAAAATCCCTGAGTAAAAGTGTAAATTAGGCAAGAAAAAGCAAGTCAAAAATGGAATTTCTAAAGATGTTGCCTTCTTACATTAGACATTACTGAAAACTAAGAATCAACAGTTTAGAAATCCATACTTCTAGATCAAATGGGAAAAAGGAAACAAGGGAGAATGACAATGTGCATAATCATATTATAAAACTGAAAGCATCCAGAGTAGATTTTAGGGTTCCATGAGTTTAGTGATCTTATCTTATTCTTCTGTGTCCCATCCAGCATCTAGCACCTATTCCTTATACAAAGAAACTTTATGTATTTGTTGGCACTCTCAGAAAGGAGACAGACCTTAACAAGAGACAGAATTCATATAAGTGGAGAGAAATGAGAGGAAGTTATGTGCATTATGCAAAAGAAAATATTTTATTCTAGGCATACCCAACTCTTTTGTGGAGATCAGCAAATGTCTGCTGGAATATGAGCTGATTTTGTGCCTAGCAGATGCAGTGGAATCCTTTGACCAACACAAAGAAATGTGAAAGAGAGGGAAGTAATGACACTAGCAGCATTTCTGCTATCTGAAAAAGTTAACGTGGGGTATAAACATGTTCTTTCTTGTTGTTGAACCAGACCCACCATCCTGGAATGCCACTCACACAGACCTTCTTAACTAGGCTGGAGAACCAGAAGATTCCCTAAGTACATTTTTGTACTAAGTTTATTATAGTAATCTGAAATGATTGGGCTAAGGATGGATTTCTAAGCCAGAGGCTGCTATCTGTACACTGACCTGAAGTCTATCAGGTAGAATAGTATTAGAGGTCCATCGGCAAGGACATTTCTTATTGCTGTTTAATGAAATACATCAGCTTTACAATTTTCAGATTAAGCAAATGAAAATATAGGACTCCTGGTTAAATTTAATTTTCAGATAGACACATCATTTTTAGTGTTTGTCACAAATATTTCCTGGGTCTTAGTTAAATAAAAATGTTCCTCTTTATCAGATTCAAATTTAACTGGGTATCCTGTATTTCATCTGGCAACCCTAGCCACATTGGAACTCAAGACAGAAAGTTTCATGGTAATAGAAAAAAAAGAACAGAAGAGACAGAAATGAGAAAATGGGTAAGTTTCTTGGGTAGAAGGTAATGGTCATGTGCTGCTGAATGAGCTAAAAATCCACTGAACTGCTAGAGCCGCTGCTATGTGCTGATGATGCTGTGGTGCCCTAACAACATCCCAGTTCCTCATGGAGTTGAATGAGGCTCTGCTGAGACAATTGTGCAGGCTTTCCGCTTCTTCATGATTTTGTGCAATAAGCTTCCACTAACTGAGGCAATTGGGTACATTTTTACAACTGACAACCCAAGAAAATACAAATGCTACAGACACTGTTATTTACTTACTTGATACGGGGCTCCTCTTTTTCTTTAATATTGAAAGCCTGATTTTAGTGAGGACAGTGTGTGCCATTATTATCTAAATCAAGCACAACAATCTGGTTCCCCACTTCATTGCCTCTCCCAGAAAAAAAGGAAAGCCGCTGGTGGGCCCCTCTCACCTCCTTCTTTCTGCCTCACATAAGGACTGATATGTCAAATGCAGCAACCTTCACGTGACCATGATGCAACAAACAATCAAAGTTGTTCGTTGAGCAGCTGCAATAGCACTAGAAAACACTTCTACTCATTATCTATCTTGTTATACATTTTTTTAAAAAACCCTTGTTTACGGAAGTCACTTTAAATGAGATTTCTGTTACTTGCAGCCATATCCAATCTGATTAATTAATCAAAGGGATCATCTTAGAATCCACTGGACATTTTATACTTCAATTTTCATAACAAATTTTGACAAATAAGAAGATAGGATTGCCCCCTAATTTTCCATGAGCATTCCCAACTTCATAATTTTTAAATAGTTGCTCCTAGACATAATTCCCTCTCCCCTTACCTTAATTCCATCTTTTGTTAAATTTTGTCTCCTTTTGAGGGATTTTATTATCTTATTCCACATGATCCTCTTCATATTCTGATGGTATTTACAGCCTGAAGTTTAAAACATGGTTGGGGAATGCAACTCTATGTTTTATTGCTTGATTTTTGTGCTGTTATATATGCAACATATCCCTTTATTGGATAATAAAGTTGGTTTTTGAAGGGCGAACACTATGTTTGTATTTCTGTTTTTAGTATCAAACACAGTGTTTTCTAGGTATAAATATTAAATACATACTTGTCTTGACAATGACAGCAATAATGATTCTGTTTGAGAATATTTCAAGGACTATGATATGACCCCTGGCCATGGGTTCTGGAGCACAGGCAAGACCAGATAGGCCTTACCAAGGCAGCCATAGCCTGAGGGAGAACCAAGGAGGGCAGAAATTTAACAAGTATGCGACTTTGGCAAGTCAGTTTACATCTCTGAAACTCATTCTCTCTTCTCTAAAATAAAGTGTTAAGATGAAGATTAGAAATTATGTTAGTAAACACATCCCCTGGTGCCTATAGCATAATAGTTGAATAAAATTCAACTTTATTTTTTTATTTTTTTCTCCCCTTTATTCTCCATACTCAGTCACTTCTGTGAGCATCCAGATTACCAGTGTTTTGAACTCTGTATTTGATAGGTTGACTATCTCTTCATCACTTAGTTATATTTTTGGAGCTTTGACCTGTTCTTTTGTTTGGGCCATATTTTTTGTCTCTGGCATGCCTGTTACATTGTAAGGGGTGAAGCCTTAGGTATTTGCCAGGGTGGGGCAACCCACATGCTGCTTTGTGGTGCTGTATGTGGGGGAGGGGTCCAAGGGGTAGTAATGCTGCTTAGTTGGCTCTCAGTGTCTCTCAGTCACTTCCCCTGCTACCCACAAGCAAATTGGGCCCTTTTGGTGCTGGTCCCTGGGTGGGTGGGTTTGTGTACCTTCTAGGACCCTGAGCACTCCTCCAACAAATTTTCCTCTGAGGCTGGCCATTTCTCCCACCGCTGCAACCTCCACAGGTATTTATAGCCAGAGATATTTAGGTTTTCTTTTCGCACCCTGGAGCCCTGAGTTGTGAGGTCTGTCTCTTTCCCCTATTCTTCCTCCCAGTTTATCCACACACAAATGAGGGATTGCCAGCCGCCCTATCCTCCATGTCACCTTCCCGGGCCTTCAGCCACTGCCTTCTGGCATGGCCCCTCTGCCCTGGCTTGTCTCTGTCTTCACCCCTCCTACCAGTCTGGATGAGTGTTTCTTCTTTAACTCCTTGGTTGTTGGACTACCATACAGTTGGATTTTCTGATGTTTCTGGTTGTTTTTTGTTTTTAAATTTGTTGTTGTCCTTCTTTTGGTTGTGTGAGGAGGCAAAGTATATCTATCTACACCCCCATCTTGGCCCAAAGTCTGAGAAAAGCCAGAATTCAACTTTATTCTCCTTATATATGTTACTCAAGTGATAATATCTTTTGTCAGAGTTGAGAAAGGATAAAACTACTTCTTTTCCTCAACAAAATGGATGCAAGGGGAGGATAACACATTTAAAATTTACTGAAACCCTGGCCAGTGTGGCTTGGTGAGTAGGAGCATTGTTACATGCACCAAAACATTTTGGGTTTGATTCCCCATTAGGGCACCTACCTAGGTTATGGGTTTGGTGCCAAATTGGGCCAGGGGGTCAACCTATCAATGTTTCTCTCTCACATTGCTACCTCTCTCTCTCTCTTTCTCACTCACGCAATCCCCCTTCCTGTCTCTCTAAAAATCAATAAATGTATCCTCAGGTGAGGATTAAATAAATAAAAATTTAAAAATAATATGTGCTGAACTAATTTGTAAACACGAGATCTAGTTATAATCTAATTTGGTGGCTGTGATCTAGGGTAGGTCACTTAATCTGTCTGAAACTCAGTTTTCTGTTTATAAATACAGATAGTGGTACTTGATTTAGTTACTTTGTAGAATAATTACAAAGATCATATGAAATAATGTATGAAAATGTACTTTGAAGAAGTACAAAGAATTATATTGGTTTAAGGGTAGGGGAGGAAATCTATAGTTTCAAGAATCAGTAGCAGATGCAAATTTATTCATAGCTTGAAAAATTTGCCCCAATTTCAAACCTACATTCAGTGATTTAACAAAACTCCAGCACTTAAGAAAGTCTTCAATGACACAATGAGCTAGACTTTAATTAAATAAAACAGAAAACTCATTTCCCTTGAATGAAATACAAATGCATTTGAATGCACAAAGTTATAGTACCATTTCATTTTTTTTTTAAGGAACACTTAGTGAAAAACATTAACAACATGTAGAAGTGTTGTTAAGCCTTCATACATATAGTAGTAGACCGGAGGAGACAGGGAGCCAGAATTCTATCTGATAAGGCTGTGCCATACTACAGTGAGTTCTCAAATTCATGCTCTACTTGAAGGTGCAGATTCATGATCAAGAAATAAAAAATTTTTCATCAGTACTGCTTACCACTTATTTCCAATAATGCTTAGAGATATAATCATATGTTTTTGTTTATTCGAGGGTGAGGTGAGCAAAGGAAGAATGTACAATAGAAAAAAAGTCATACAAAACAAGATTTGTTTGAAAAGTTGCATGGTGTTAACTGTGTCAGGTCTCTTTTCTACCTTGGCTCTTTCCCCGCTGCCGGGAGAAGAGTCTTTACAGTGACAGGAGCCTGCACCAACTCCAGTGCTTTTGACTTTTCTTTTGTGAGATGATCATTTCATCTTCTTGATGGAATTCTTCTTTTTTGAGCTACTGTAGCAGATCTAATCTGTGCTAACCATCTGGACACTTTTCACTCCCTTGTAGTGAAGTATCTGTACACATGTTCTATGGTCCACAGGTGATTGTGAACTCATGAAGAACCTGCTAAATATGTTTCTGCAACCCTACTCCTAGGGTTTCTAGGTGGATGTCACTAGCTAAGGAAACAGACAATGAACACATTGACTGATGGATTAGTTAGTTATGCCACTGGGGCCTCTAGCTTTGCTTGAACTATAACCAGTGGTGGTAAGTCTGAGGTTCATTTGCTTCCATAAGCTCTATGAGTGATCTTTCACAGTATTCACTAATATTAGTTCTCTCTCATTCTACCTATCTATGTATCTATCTATCTATCTATCTATCATCATCATTATCATCTCTTTATCCATCCACATATGTTAATTGGTCAGCTGAAATGGCTGATCTATGACTTTCAACAGAATATCAAAAACAGTGAAGAATCATTGCATTCCACATATTGTAGATCTTCTTCCAGTATTTCTTGACTTTGAGTGTACATTAAACAACTTTCAAAATATATGGGTACCACTTCAAGAATTATAATGCAATTGATATGGGGTAAAGCTTAAGCATAGCAACTTTTTTAAATTCACTAGAAAATTCTAATATGTAATAGATGATCCTCAATCTCAGAATTCCTTTTAGTCATTTGATGTCAGGGCTCTCACAAGCTGAACTTCTGCCCTGACCGCCATTCTGTGGAAATCCTGACCATTCCCACAAGTAGTAATTGTATAAGGTATGCTTTTAACTCAGTCCTTACTACAGGACCTTTGAGCCTCAGACTCCAAAACACTCAGGTCATTTAAAATTTTTATCGTTATACTCAGAGCCATTTTATCCATTTAATTCTAGCAGGGGATGCAACATACTTTCTTAATATCAGTTGTGTAGCTAGGGAAAGAAAACATTAGCTGTAGTGCCAGGAGAACATGTCCCTATACGGTCATGTATAAGCACCAAATAACCTTGGAACGAATAGCTCTAACAATAATTAGAACGGTCTTTTCAGGCATCTGGTGTCATAGCCCAGGCAGAAGCAGCCTTTTGTCTATTATGCTTGATTTCTATAACTTACCAGGAGACTCCAAGCTTGATTTCCTTCTCCCATTTCCACTGCATTAAGAATCGACAGCATGTGGAATGGAAACAGATTTCTGGTACACTGTCAGATGTCTTCTGAGGAATTTTTCATGGCTACAGTATTTATCTCAGTTTGCCATTTCCTATAATTAGGTAGCATATGCACATCTGATTCTTTGAGAGGTAATTTTTCACTGTGTAGATCATACAGACTCTTTGCTTCTCTGCCTGTCTGAGGCAACATTTTTAGATATTTTATTCTCTATTAGCAATGCTGCCAAAGTGTGAGATGTAGATGAAACAAAAAGGAAATTCAAATATAAATGTTCTTTCCTACATGTTTGTTCATGATCAGGTAGATGAATAGGTCAGATCTCATAGCTCAAGTTTACTTTACAATTGCCCATGGATATATATTCACACCACCCCAGGTCTAAATACACAGAAATTTTTTAAAGGTTAGGTCTCTTTATAAATGTTTTTTTTAAACTACTTTTTCTCTTCCTTTTAGAAAGTGGCAGATGATTTTAATTTCCACATTTACTTCCCTCGAATGACTCACCTGATGCTCAAGGTCACAATAGCAGTGACAGCCTGCATGTGACCAGGAAGAGCTGATCATCATAAAAGATGACCAGAGAGAAACAGAAGGGAATTGCAAGGCCCCACATATAAGGAGGGAGAATTTTGTAAGCAGAGGCTGAGGAGTGAGTAGTTAATGGAGATTGTGACCAAAATATGCCTGTAAATGAAGTCACAAAACCAGTTAAAGTTCCTGTATTTATATGGTCAATTGCTCATACCTACGGAGCACTCATAGGATACTGAGTGCTGAGAAATAAACCTCAATGGGAGGAACAAACAGCATGACAGAAACAAGGACTAGTAGTCTTTACACTTAGTGCAAACCAGTGAAAGTCATACAAGTGCACATCCTGCGCCATTAGAAATATATAAACCCTAGAGGCAGAAATTATTAATATTTAGACTTCTGGTCAAGATGGTGGCATAGGTAGACACACTTTGCCTCCTTGTGAAATCACAAAACGGGATTACCAAAAAATCTCAAAACAAATAACACCCAGAACTGTCAAAAAATCAAACTCCATGTAAGTCCAACCACCAAGGATTTAAAGAAGACACACTCATCCAGAGTGTGGGGAGCAGAGTTGCAGAGATGGGTGGAGAGGTGTGCAAATGCGGTGTGGTGCAGAGAGGTTCTGGTGGCAGAATGGCACAGGTGGTCCCACATTCACATGTGGTGGATAAAAATTGGGAGGGATGCCTTAAGAGCCAGCAATCCCAGCCCCAGGCCATACCACACAGCCCAGGGTTCCAGCGCTAGGAAAAAAAAAATCTGCATAACTTCTGGCTATAAAAACTAGTGGGGGTTGGGCTCTGGAAGAAACTGCTGGATTTTTAGAAAACTTTGCTTAAAGGGCCTACACAGTAGTAAAACATATGCAAACCCACTCACTCTGAGATTCAACACCAGGGCAATAGCTGGAAAGGCACCATTCACATACGAGGAGTGAGTGAAATGACTGGAAATGAGGTGAGTGTCAAGCAAATCTCCAGAAGCAAGGCAGCAACATAGCTCCCTTTCCAAGTCCCCCTCACACACAGAACCACAAAGCAGTGAAGCAGGTTGCCCCACCCTGGCGATTACCTAAAGCTCCACCCAGCACAATTTACAGATGCATTTTACAGGGAGTCAAAGCACCTCTACCTAATACACAGAAACAAACACAGGGAGGCTTCCAAATTGAGGAGATAAAGACCAGAAGGGATAGAGGAGGGGAGTAACAGGATAAAGAAAAAGAAGGGTTAAGTCAAGGAACATGTATAAAGGACCCCTGGACACAGAGGTAGATTTAATGGTGGGCACACCGGGCATGCACCCTGGGCCCCTACTTCTGAAGGCATGTATTTTTATTTTCCCTGTCTATTTCTTTTTTTAAGGGGCCCAATATTTTCTTCTGTGCCCAGGGTCTCAATCAACCTTAATCCACCTCTGCATGGACAAAGGCAATGGGGGTCAGGAAGGATTGAAAATGGAAGGTAGGGGGTGGGTAGGGAAGGGAAGAGCAATGATGGGGGAAATGGGGACAACTATAATTGAACAAAAATAAAAAAAGACAGAGAAAAAAGAGAAACATGTTCCAAGTGAAAGAACAAAACAAAACCCCAGAAAAAGAACTAAACTAAATGGAGATAGCTAACTTATCAGATGCATAGTTCAAAACACTGGAGATCAGGATGCTCAAAGAACAGAAAGAAGAAACAAGAATTCAAAAAAATAAGGGTAGTATAAGAAGATTCTGAGACATTTCCAAACATGTCAACATCCAAATCAGAGGGATGCCAGAAGGAGAAGAAGGGTAAGAAATTGAAAACTTATTTGAAAAACTAGTGAAAGAAAACTTCCCTAATTTGGCAAAGGAAATAGACATACAGGTCCAGGAAGCACAGAGAGTTCCATAAAAGTTGGACCCAAAGAGGACCACATCAAGACACATCATAATTTAAAATGCCAAAGGTAAAAGATAGAGAATCTTAAAAGCAGCAAGAGAAAGGAAGCGAGTAACCTACAAAGGAGTGCCCATAAGACTTTCAGCTGATTTCTCAAAAGAAACCTTACAGTCAAGAAGGGACTGGCAAAAAGTATTCAAAGTGACGAAAAGCAAGGACCTGCAAACTAGATTACTCTATCCAGCAAAGCTATCATTTAGAATGGAAGGGCAGATAAAGTGCTTCCCAGACAAAGTAAAGCTAAAGGAGTTCATCATCACCAAGCCATTGTTACATCAAATGTTAAAGGGACTTATTTAAGAAAAAGAAGATCAAACCTATGAACATTAAAAAGGCAACAAATTAACAACTATCAACAAATGAATCTAAAAAAAACCCCAAAAATCAAAAAAACAAACTAAGCAAATAACCAAAACAGGAATAGACTCATAGGTATGGAGATCATTTGGAGGGTTATCAGCTGAGAGTGGTAAAGGAAAGAATGGGGGAAAAGGTACAGGGATTAAAAAGCATAAACGGTAGGTACAAAATAGACAGGGGGATGTTAAGAATAATATAGGAAATGGAGAAGCCAAAGAACTTATATGTATGGCTCATGGATACGAACTATGTGGGGGTTTGCTGTAGGGAAGGTGGAGGGAGGAAAAGGGGAGAAATGTGGTACAACTGTAATAACATAATCAATAAAATATACTAAAAATAAATTTAAAATATTACTATTTCAAAAAATAAAGCTCATTTGTGAAGCATGTTGGTCTTTCCACCTGTGTTTCTTCTGAGATGTTAATTTATATTACAAAGGCTTTAGGGGAGTTCTGTGGTATAGAAATTTAAGATATGAGTCTCAGAGTTAGACAGACAATGGTCCAAGTTCAATTTCTACCATTTATTAGCTGCATCATTTTTTTTTAAACTTTTGTAAACCTGGCACAAATGAGTTTTAATACCTATTAGCTTCTATTATTATTATTATTATTATTATTACCATCAAAAATAGTATTTATTGACTAGTTAATGTTATTTTAGGCAGTGAGTTTGTTAATGGACCTAGCTCCTGAACTCTTCAGTGTAACATAATGAAAAGAGTAAGTTTCCATGACAGGTAGACCTTGACTCAAGTCTGAACCCTACCAGTTGCCCCTTTATGAGTTGGGGCAAGTTACCTTGCCATTTTAAACCTTAATTTTTCACTTTAAAAATGGAAGTAATAACACCTGCCTCACAGTTATATAAGAATTAAATGATGATAAGGTAACAGAGGCTAATGGCTGGTAAATGTTTGCTGTGATATGGGCTTATAAAATAAGGATGGTTTTTTCCATCTTCTGCAATCTTCCAGCCAACATGTTTCATGTGGATAATGGCAAGGCACATTTTGACCCAACCATAGCCTTGAGTAAGTACACAAAGTAAGATTGAATGCACATGATGGTGAGTTAGAGGAATCAAAGCAGAACAGTGAGTGATGAAACCAGTCATGATGCTGACATTTTAGACATGGAAGGTCAAGAAATATTTGCTATTAGTGAGTGAGATTATTTTAAACAATATCATAGAGAAAAGCATAGGGAATGGTTAATTTCTGGAGATTTCCAAATAGCTTATAAATAACTGAGGGTTAATCATCTTGTGACTATATCTGAGATTGATAGGCATGTTTACAAGATAAGGCTATTTTATAACATCTAGTACTGAAAACCTATGCAGAGGTCCAACGAATGGAAAAAAAGACTTATTTTGCTGCCATTGTTTTAAATATAACAATCAGAAAATTAATAAGTTGAGTCTATTAGCTTTTTTCATGATAGTGTGTATCTTGCTTACTTAATTAGTAACTATTGTCTTCATTATAGTTAGTGTTTCAAAACAGCATTGATTGAGACTGAATTCAATTGAGCAAGAAACAGTGTATTTGTATTTAATCTTTTCTTCTCAAGATTAATTTTAAACCAACATCTCTTTTTTGATGGGCTGATAATTTCTAACAAGAACAGTTAAATAAACAAATCATTAGGCTGAGAAGAGACATTCCACCACAAGCCCAAGAGCCGAATTCAACTGATCACCAATGGATCTTTGTCATGACATATGACATCCAACTTTCCAAAAGACAAAATTCTTGCACCATTTTGTCAATTATTATAAAGAGTGGCAGCTTGCAAATGTGTTAAACCGAGAGCAAAAAAGAAAAGTTGTAATATGTCACTGGTGCTTCTTTCCTCGGGACTGCTCTCTTTCCTTTGTCAATAATAAGTTATTTCTGTTGGGTTTCATAAGTACAGCATGTTGCTCTAATCAGTATCTGCCCTGTGTGGACATGCTTTTGGGAATAGGCTGTGACTATAATATTTGTTATTTGAACCTCTAATTTTTCTTCTGTTGAATAAGAGCTTTTATTTGCAGCATTCATGTTGATTCCATTCCAACCCCTTTTCTCAAGATGGAGGAGGATTGGGCACTACACTGCTTTTCCAGCTAGGAATTATTTTCTAATAATGTAGGCAGGAGGAGCTTTGTCCCCAAGGGCAACACACTAAATCCGAACACTTGCCTTCCTGGGGCCTTACGTGAGTCCTGAGTGCTCTTGCTGTGTTGACATCGAGAAGGACATCAGGTCCTCTGTACTCAATAGATGTTCTTGCATTTGAGAGGAAAGACCATATCTTCCAAACGCATTGTAAATAGTATTTTGCAAACCTTTGTTAAGAGGTATGACAGAAGTGAGATAAAAGGTCTTGGTTTATTTCTTAGAGAAATTGTCTAAAGGAGACATAGATTTGGACAGTAGGCGGCAGCTGCTTCCTCTTGGCTGGTTTGCAAGTTTTTAAAAATGGTGTTGGCAAGGCACTCCTCTAGCTGCCCCCTCTCCATGGAAGAAATTCTCAAGAATGACCATACAGCATCTTACGCGTGCTAAGAATGAGAAAGTAAACAAATAGTAGAGTCTGTCCTATGAAAGTGCATATTCTAGAAAAACATATCCTTGTCCTAGTAAGGGCTAGAGTTAAATTTTAGGGTGAATGTAAATATCTCAACGGCTATGAAAATTTGATGACAGGACTGCATGAGTATAGATTTTAGGCTTATTCCAGAAATAATGAAGAAAATGAAAATAGAAATCATTCATCAACTAGTTACAATGTGTCAGTCTTAGGCTAAATAATTCACACATGTAACTCATTTACTCCTTCCAGCTACCATTTTTCAGATGCAGAAACAATGATTTAAGTAACTTGCAGAAGGTCCCACAGTTTAAAAACTGGTAGTGACAAGAATTGAACCTATGTCTATTTCACACAAAATTTGGGACCAGTGAGAAAGCCAAACAAAAACTGGGATATAAGAAAGTAAGTCCCATCATGTAAGTAGTTTTTAAGTTTTTGTTCACTTCCAGTGCTCTAATACGTCTTCAGTCAGAATAAGTCACATGGCTAAATCTGGGGACTTGAAAAGATGCTCATTGTCACCAATCATCAGAGGAATGCAAATTAAAACCACAATGAGAAATCATTTCACACCTGTCAGAATGGCTATCATCAATAAATCAACAAACAACAAGTGCTGGCAAGGATGTGGAGAGAGGGGAACACTTTTACACTGCTGGTGGGAATGCAAACTGGTGCAGCCACTGTGGAAATCGGTATGGAGATACCTCAAAAAATTAAAAATGGATTTGCCTTTCAACCCAGCAATCCCACTTCTGGGAATACATCCAAAGGAATACAAAATGCTAATTTGAAATAACATAAGCACCCCTTTGTTCATTGTCACATTATTTACAATCACCAAGATATGGACGCAGCCCAAGTGTTCATCAGTAAATGAGTGGATAAAACAACTATCAGACATTTACACAATAGAATTCTATTCAGTCATAAAAAAGAAGAAAGTTTTATCCTTGGCGACAGCATGGATGGACCTGGAGAACATTATGCTAAGTGAAATAAGCTAGTCAGAGAAAGATAAATACCATATGATTTCACTCATACGTGAAATCTAATGAACAAACTGAACTAACAAGGAAAGTGGGGAGAGGTTCATAGACGGAGAGCAGGATGACAGCTAGTTGGGGGCGTGGTGAGGGGGTAGAGGGATTGAGCAAAAAGGAAAAAGGACTCATGGACATGGACAAGAGTGGGGTGATTGCTGGGGGGGGGAGTATAAGGGGAGTAACTGGTAATGGAAAAAATACAGTAAAGATTAAATTAAAAAATGAAGATGGGAGCAGAAAAACATATTCACCTTTATAGTGGAAGTAATTTCAAAGTCACTGCAAAGGCCTGGCTGCAGGAATGGTGAACAATTGGAGCCATTAGTGAAATCCATCATGAATATAAACGTGCTTTGAACGACATAGGCAAATTACCCATTTTTTTTATATAACTCGATGTAAAACTGATGCCCCAGAAGTTGAGTCATATTTATTTTATCAATCTCCTTATCTACAATATGTGGCTAATGATATTATTCAGTGGGATAAATGCGTGGCCCAGAGCCTGGCACCGAGTAACCATTTGAAAAATGTTAACTTTTACCAATGTTATTACTTCTGGGATTAGGTTGAAATAGGGACCCTCATAGTACCTTCCTCCCCTTTTCAAAACTGGACTATCACTAGCATATACCCTAGCAATTAGCCACAGCTTTTGTAACAAGCCTGACTAGCTTTCCACATTATGCCATATTTATGCCTCCTAGCACATGGTCACGTATGTCCGTTTGAGGAGCTCCTTAAAAGAAGATTATAGAAAATTGTATACCAAATTAGTGGAGAAAGTGGTGAATGTCCCATCCTCCCCAATCCCCTCCTCCTAGCCTGCCTTTTCAGAAACCTGAAGGTTCAGAGGTTTGGGCAACTGAATTTTCTCTGAAGTCGAACCAGCGCATTTCTCAGCTCCTTCTTCATGAATGGAGGTCACTTCCAAATAAATGCTTTCCTGCCCACATTACACTTATTAACTGAAATTAAAAAGTAATTTGGACATAAATTTATTATGAATACATCAATATTTCTTTTGCTCCCTGCTGCACTTTCATTACACAGGATTGTAACACATTTACTACATTCAGCACCTAGGCCTTCAGTGGTTATATTCCATGAATCAATGCTTTATAATGTAATTCGAGCTAATCCCATAATTGATTCTAATTAAGAACAGTTTCAGACAATTATTATAGAATTACAGGAAACAGAGGCTGAAGAGATATATTCATGAATTCCATGTCCCCTTGCTGTGACTACGGTTCCCTGTAGTTTTTCTTTCTAGTGAGTTGTCTGGTCTTGTTTTGAATAAGAATTAGTCTGTCTGACATTTGTATTCTTTGAGACACCACTTAGAAGTATAATAGGCTTTACTGGATATTTCAGCATAATATTTATCTTCAGTGGTACTTTCTTCTCATCATTCTTTTAAGATTTTGGGAGTTATAAGACAATATATCCCCAAGAGAGAAAATGAACCCCTAGAGGAAAAATGTATAATGACTAAAAATAAGAACACATATTGGCTTATCTAGTGAAAAGCTCAGTCAGATCAAAGTGCTCACACAGGACTTTATTTCTCCTCCTGTTGGGTCTATTTTTCTCTGACCAGTTTCCATTGCTGGCAGCTTGTCCCTAAGGAGAGGCAAAGGTGGACCTTCAGAGCTCCAGCCTTTTACAAGAGGCCCATTTTTCCCCAAGATCTGTATTGATCCTCCAAAAGAATGCTGATTGGTTCTGGGCTATGTGCTTACCCTTGACCAGGCCTATCCCCACTTAGATAGAATATTCTGATTGGCTAGCCTAGGTACATTTCTACCGTTGTGGTAGGAATGGTGAGACCCCTTGATCCACAGAACTATAAGGAGGAAAGAGGAAAGAACTATGAAGAAGAAAGTTAGCCTCCACAAGGAATGGATTTAGGAGAATAAGAATAAAATATATAGATATTTCACACACAATCTTGTTCTATTTTGAGTAAATTGCAACTTTATCCATTTTCCTTCATGAGTTAAAACTATAAGGGTGTCCCACTTGCTAAGCTGGCCATCTGGAGGGTACAATGAAAGGGGCTCTTGCTGAATCCTAAACAAGTATTTGGGAGCCAAATGAATAAACAGGCTACCTGTGGAGGGAACACCCTGACATTTCAAGCATCTGTGAAACTGATCTGACAATGATATAAAGGGGAATATGATGGGGTAGAGGGAAGAAAGTGGGGTGAAGCAGAGAAGGAACTGAAGGAATTTCATATTTCCTTCAAATTCTGAAAACCTACACAAGTAATTTTCTTATCACAGGAGAATGATTTCTTAAAGCCACCTAAAATATAGGTACTTACCAACCCTAAATTATAATTCTGTCATGAATTATCCCTCCTCCTGAGAGCTAAATTCGAATCAGCTGTTAAATCTGACTTCTGTTGTCAAGTCTGACCTTGTGAGTAGAGGAAATTGGAGGTTTATGTAACTCCTGGCAGCCCACGATGAACTATTGGGGGAAGATGCTCCCACTGAAGGGAGGGTCTTTGCATATTTTTTCCACCTGGGATTCAGTTAAAGGAAAGCTGCATCTTTACATTACGATAACCCTTTGCCTGAATACTCTTTCTTGGCAAGAGAAAGAATTCTTAGGCTCTACCATTGTCTTCCCTTCTTCCCCTCAGAAGAGCCACTCAGTTTACCACTAATAAAATAGTTACACCGAAACTCATAGGCACAGACAATAGTATGGTGGTTCCCAGAGGGAAGGGAGGTAGTAAAAGGTAAAGAGGGCCAAATATGTGGTGACAGAAGATGACCTGACTTTGGGTGATTGGCACATAATGCAATATACAGATCACGTATCATGGAAATGTACACTTGAAACCTATATAACCTTATTGACCAATGTCATCCCAACTAATTTGAAAAAAACACTATTTCCTTGCACTATCTCTTCTGATGCTGGCACTATATTATAGGAAAATATCTAGAAGCGATTGAACTTATTTTTGATCTACGGTTTTGGAAAAATAGTTTTATCACATGTGTTTTTAATGTACATTTAAAAGATATCTGTTATGAAGCTAATAACAAGTTTCAATGAATAGAACAACAGTCAGATCCCTCTGTGCACCATTTGAAAGTGTGAGACAAATAAGGATACTTAAAATGGCTGGCAGCTAGAGGATAACTTCTAGGCAATATCAGAATAACACGGTCTAAAAAGAATGGCCAAACCTGAGATATTGGCTAAAGTTACATGCGACTGTTTTGGTGAGACTTCTCCCAGGAGGACTAGTTATCTGGCCCTTGAGTTAGCATCCACTCATGTGGTTATTCAAAGTTCAAAGGAGATAAGCATTATTTTAAAATAATACAGGCTGTGTCTATTAAAACTGATACAATTGTGTTGCTCTTTGCTAGGTTACAAAACTACCCTCAACCCCCAACCCATGACCACTTATTAACTGAAAAAAATTAAATATTTCACTATTAGATTATTTTGATTATATATGGAAATTCACCATAACTAGTTTAGTCTTTGTTGCATCACAATGTATACAATAAAATATCTTTGAAAGTATCTTCAAAAGCTTGGAAAATGATATGATTACCTTCTCAGCCCCCACTCCTACCTCATCCCTCCTGTACATACTGCCTTTGAATCACTTATATACGTCCTGCATTCAAAGGTGCTAGTGCTTTTCTGACCAATCCAAGAGCCTTAGAACACATGAAGCATGTTTCCCCTCTAGTTAGTCACCTAGCCTAGCTTAGTACTGCCCAAGGGACACACTTAACTTCTTCCTTAATGAGTCAATAAGTTAGTTAAATTATTCTAATATGGTGTATGTTCCTTCTTTCCCTTTCCATCTGTATCTGTAAAAAAGTTTTCTGAGCTAGCATTCTAGCTCTATAGGACTCAGGCTGTTTGTTTTCCAAGTAAATCACACAATGCTAGGTTTTCTAAACTTGACAATATCTTACACTTCATTTGATTCCTGTGGTCAATGATAAAGACCCTATAAATAAGGTAGGTGGGAGAACCCTGTTCTTGGCCAGTGAAGCTGTTCCTCACCCTGTCTTTCCAAAGTGCTCTTATTCGATGAGGGTTGTGGGAAAAGATCAGCGGAGTAGAGGAAGGCATGCCTACCTAGATCAGTGATAAACATAGACCCTCCTATCAGAATGGCTCTTGCCCCCCAGGAAACAAGAATAAGTTGAAGTCCAACCTCTCTGTTATTTCTTTACCTAACAATGTGAAAACTCTCGCAGCAATTACTCTCCATTGCTGAATGGGGGAAGGTCCTCTAAAACCACCCCCAAATACTGTTAGTCTCTCTTAAACCTAGATTATCATATTACCTTTTGTAGGAGTCTTATTTTTCTGGGCTAATCCTATATTTTTCTCAACTTAATTTGTATTTTTGTCATAGCTACACATGCACATAGTTTGAACAATCAAAATTTCCATAATGATTTTTAAAAAAAATAAAATTAAGCTAAACAAAACAGCTGTCAAATCTGCCCAATTTCCTTTGCTCATTTCCAGCTCCCCAGAGGAAATCACTAAATTTGTTTTGTTGAATATTTCAGTATTTATCTCCATATCTCTAAGTAAAACAATTATTGTACATTTGACTTGGGGAGACTTGGTATTAACAATTATAGTTACAGAAGATAAAGATTTAGTTCTCTGTCACCATATCCACACAATCTGTGCCCCAATTTTCTGAAATGATTGTATCACAATTATGATAAACTCAATATTAGTACTTACCTTAGTATGACAATATATGAGGTCTGTCCAGAAGGTATCCTATTATGTAATATGAAAAATAGAGGCATTTATTAAAGAAGATACAAGAAACAATGTACATAGAACAATGACACCTCAGTCCCCTTCAAAGTAGACACTTTGGGACTTCACAAAGTTCTCCCAATTGCCAACACCTGCCCCGTCACATTTTCCTGAATCTCATTGATGGTCTGAAATCTCTTCCCTTTGAAAGGTGATTCCCTTTTAAAGGAAAAGCCAGAAGTCACAGGGTGCCAAATTTGGGTTGTAGGGGGTGCTGAGTCAACTGGGTGATTTGATGTTTTGCCAAAAAACTCTACATGAGACGATGCATGAGCTGGTGTGTAGTTGTGATGAAGCTGCCAATCAGAGGAATATTCAAGCTTAACACAAATTTGATGCAGATTTGTTGTTCTACTTGTTCAGTCATTTTGAATGTGACAGTCACACAGTACAAATGCCCACTCAGAGGCATCTATCACCCTCCACTGACTAGTACAGTGAAGTCGTCATTGTTCACAGATGTGTATTCCAGTCTACTCTCCTTGGCTGCCAGTTTACATCAATGTTGTGGAAATTGTCCTTGTTATATTAACAATAGCTGGACTTTTTCCGGACACATCTCGTAAACATTATTCACAGTGGGACATTGTATTTTACTATAGTTATTTTTACTGTCTTGTATTTGTTTTGTTTTCCTGGAGTTAAAATTTGTTTGTATCATTTGCTTAGTTTTCTATGTACTTTTCAATTTATCAACAAACTTTCTCCCAGTTATCTAAAATCTCTCTGTGTATGCTGACACATCAGATATCTTACCAATTTCATCTCTTTGGTAACATCTTCCTCATAGTTTTCCAACCTCATCCAATATGAAATATCATCTCTATGTTTCACAGCTGTCATTTTAGGGTTGCTCTTTATCATCAACCAAGACACCCCTTTGTCTTTCTCTTGAATTTGATCTGATTCTTAGATCCCATATTTTCCTTTTTCTTGCTCTAGTCCCTTGTTTTCATGGAGCACATTCTTCAGTAGTTTCCTAATAAAGGGTGACTGGGGGTAGAGGGTAGACTTTCAAGATTTTGCATATATAAAAGTCTATAGTTTACTCTCACTCTTAATCAACAAATTTTTTGGAAATAGAATTTTATGTTGAAAATTAATTTCCTCCAGAATTATAAGGGTATGGATCTATCCTAGTTCCCAGTTTGTGGCTGAGAAGTCCAAAGCCATTCTGAATGACCTGTCTTCAATCTCTGATAGTCTTTAGTATCTTTCCTTTATCCCCCGTGGCCTTAAATTTACAACAATGCACCCAAACATGGGTTTTTTTCACCCATTGTGCTGAATACTCAATGGGATCCTTTAATCTAAAAATTAATGGCCTTGCACATTTTTTAATCATATCTTTGCTTATTTCCCCCTCAGTTTTGTCTGTTCGCTCTTTCTTTAATTTCTGTTATTTGGACATAGACGCTCCTAAAGTGATCCTTTAACTTTTTTCTTTTATCTCTTCTTTTCCACCTTCTTTTTCGGTCTACTGTTGTGAGATTATCTTAATTTTTAAAATTTTCTTTCAGCTTTATTGAGGTGTAATTGGCAAATAAAACTGTAATATACTTAAGTTTAATTATGATTATTTGATATAGATATACATTGTGAAAGAATTCCCACAATTGAGTTAATAATGTATCATTTTATTTATTTATCTTTGTAGGGGTGAGAACATTTAAGTTTTACTCTCTTAGAAATTTTCAAGGGTATACCACACTGTTTTTAACTGTAGCCACCATATTATTCATTAATTTTTCCTTAAATCCTTACACTACAATTTTTGTTTGTTCATTTTTTATTGTATATTGTTTGTCTTACTTTCTACTACAATTATTTTTAATTTCTATAAGCTATTTATTATTCAGTAAATAATAAATAGGTTTTTATTAACCTTGTTCTTGGCTCTTAGAGATTCTTTCTTTCTTTTTTCTTTAATGTTTTTAAGTTTTCACTGCCATTCATAGTATTAGTTTCCCCAAGCTGATCTTTCTAATTAAAAAATGTATATATTTCTTCAGATGTCTGATCATCCTAGCTACCTGTTCATAATTAAGAATGAAATTGTTTTAAAAACTAATTAGATGTGACAATGTTAATTTCCCAGTTTTGATAATGCATTATAGTTATTTAATATGTGAGCATTTGAGAAACCTAAATGATAAGTACATGGGATTTCTCTACAGTATATTTCACAATTTCTTATGACAATAATTTTAGAACAAAAAGTAAAAACACAGGCTAATTGAAAATTGCAGGTGTTCAGGGAGGGGCTTGCTGCCTTTCCTGTCACTGAATGGTGCTCTAAGTAGATAGAAACTTTAACCAGGAACCCTGATATGACTGTCTTTAGGGTTTTAACATTCAGCTGCTCAAATGCACAACATCCTGCCTCATGACCAAGGCCCAAAAATTCAACTGGGGAAAGTGTTCTATACAATTGTTATAAATATTCACTTAATCTACCCCTGGATCCTACAGGACCCCATAAAACCACTCTACCAAGCCTCGGAGATGTAGTGGTTCTACCTAATACATAGAAACAAACACAGGGAGGATGCCAAAATTAGGAGACAAAGATGCATGTCCCAAATGAAAGAACAGAAAAAAAATCTCCAGAAAAAGAACTAAACAATGTCGAGACAAGCAATCTACCAAATGCAAAATTCAAAACACTGGTTGTAAGGATGCTCAATGATCTTAGGGGAAGAGTAAGTGAACTTAATGAGAACTTCAAAAAAGAGATAGGAAACATAAAAACAGAGATAGAAAACATAAAAGAGAACCAGTCAGACATGAAGAATACACTAATTGAAATGAAAAATGCATTGCAAGGAATCAACAGTAGAGTAGATAAAGCAGAAAACAAATATCAGAACTGTAAATGGAAAAAAAGAATCTTAAAAATGAAAATAGTATGAGGAATCTTTGAGACAATTTCAAGTGTACCAACATTTGCATCATGGAGTTGCCAGAAAGAGAAGAAACAGAGCAAAAAGTTGAAAACCTATGCAAAAAAAAGAAAAAAATAAAGAAAAAAAAGAAAAATTTCCTAAACTGGTGAAGGAAATAGACATACAAGTCCAGGAAGTATAGAGTGTTCCAAACAAGATAAGCCCAAAGAGGCCCACACCAAGATGCATCATAATTAAAATGCAAAAGCCTAAAGACAGAAAAGGAATCTTAAAAACAGCAAGAGAAAAGCAGGTAGTTATCTACAAGGAAGCCTCCTTAAGGCTGTCAGCTGATGTCTCAATAGGAACTTTTCAGGCCAGAAGGATTGGCAAGAAATATTCAAAGTGATGAAAAGTAAGGACCCACAACCAAGATTGCTCTACTCAGCAATGCTATCATTTAGGATTAAAGGACATATAAAGAACTTCTCAGCCAAAAAAAGCTAAAAGAGTTCATCAGTTCATCACCACCAAGCCATTATAACAAGAAATGTTAAAGGTCTCTTTTAAAAAGAAGAAGAAAAAAAGATCAATATATGAATAATAAAATGGCAATAAATGCATATCTATCAACAATTTGTATTTTAAAAACCAAAATAAATAAATAAGCAGAACTGAAACAGATTCATAGATACAGAGAACATTTTGATAGTTCCCAGATGGGAGGGGGGTTAGGAGGAAAAGTGAAAAAGGCGAAGGGATTAAGTACAAACTGGTGGTTACAGAATAGTCAGGGGGACATAAGAGTCAGGGGGGCAGCCTAGAGAATATGGTCAATTATATTGTAATAAGTATGTATCATGTCAAATGGGGAGGAGATTTATTGGGATGATCATTTAGTAATTATAAGTCTAATCGCTGGGTTTTATACCTGAAACTAATATAATACTGTATGTTACCTGTAATTGAAAAATTTTAAAAATTATTTAATGTTAAAAATAAGAAAAAGATAAAGGTGGAACTGGCAATATCAACAAATACAATCTCATTTAAAGCACAAAGGATATTGAGTTAGGAAAAGGCCATAAATTTTATCTATTCTCAAATCCTTCATCAAATATATGAACAATTATTAATGACAACAACCCATAGTTAGTACCTCTACTTCTACCTTTTGAACTAAAACATGATTATATCTGGTGTCCAAAAGGTATCACTTTATAGATTATTCAAAAGTCACACTAGAGTAATAAAAACAGAATTCACTATATATATGAATATGTGTGTGTGTGTGTGTATGGTCTTATATATGTGTGTATATATATACACACGTATATGTGTATATACGTGTGTATATATACATATATAGATATATGTGTGTACATACATATGTACACATATTGTTGCATATGTATATATTATATGTATATATTATGTATATAATGTATACGTGTGTGTATATATATTGTAGCAATGATATGTATATATCATTGTTGCAAAGCAGCTTGAAACCCAAGATGCTAGTTCAGTTCAATTTTCCTAAAAATATGTCTGAGGTCCCAGGTATTAAACAAACTACTAAAGTGTTTGCAGAATTTTTTTATTTGGCCAGCAGTCTTAGATATTATACATGAAGTGGAATTCACACAGTACAGTAAGGCACCTCAGTATTTGTTCAGTCCCCTGTGAGGTGATCCTCAATCACTTTTACAAACATCACATGTCTATAACTTAGAGCACTTCACTCAACAGCCAGGATTCTTTGTTTATATAACTGAAAATAGCATAATAGTCAAGAACACAGGCTCCGAAGCTAGATTATTTGAGTTTAAATCTTGGCTCTGCCATTTACTGACTGTGTAATCATGACAAAATTATGTTCTCTGTGCCTTACTTTCTGTAAAATGGGGACAATAACAGCAAGATTAACACAACTCGTCTGAAGCACTTTGAACAGTGCCCAGTCCCAATCATTACTATTATTGTCTCAAGTACTACATGTAGGAGACAAAAAACTTACTAGAATTTCTCTTTCGGAATGATTATTCTTCTCTTTCCTTTAGTCTATGGCATGTGTTTGTCTTTCCCTTAGCTGTTAAAATTTATTCCCCAATGAAAATACAGAACCTCTTACAATCTCATTCTTTTCCTAGTCTTATTCTTTTAATAAATTTAACAATAATTTCTTACACTTTTACAGTGCTTTAATGGTTTGAAAGTCTGGTTTCCGCATTTTTGGCTATCAGAACAATGTCATGTTATTATTATCATCCAATTTTCAAGATAAGCAAACTGAGATTTGGATGTTAAGTGGCTTGTCCAAGTCCGCACTTAAATCCAGGTCCTTTAAACCACAAATCCTGTGCTCTTTCCATTACATGAAATGGCTTCCTTAAAGACAGGAAATTATCAATTTCAATTTTTATACATTTCATTTTAATAAAATGACTTTGGCTCCATGCCTTTGAAGAAAATGTTCACAGCAATGACTTCATGTACAAGGGTATAGTTAGAAAAATGAATTCCGCCCAAGGCAATTCTGTACTGTGAAAATTAGAGGCTACAGTTCTTGGCAATGGCTGAAGAGGACAAGTCACTCTCTAGCTACCCATTCCAACATCATTCAAAGCAAACTGTCAAGATATGTATAGATTTCAAATATCTGCCCATGTTTATATCATAAATTTAAAGTGCAAGTTTCAGAGAGGAATAAGATATTTACTAGGAGTTGGAAACAATCTGAAGGACCTGAAATACCAAATTGGTGTCAAAATAAAACAAAAACTGTTATTGGTTTTGTTGGTTTATAAACTTAAAAGTGTGGGAACACCCAGTCATCATCTTTACCTCTTTTGTTATTTCCCATTTTTATCCTTGTGGCGGCAAAGCACATCACCGTTAGGCATTGAGAAGTAACTGGCACTAGGTATCAGTGTTAGTACTAGTGTCAGTACCATTATTAAGGTATCTGTCCTGAAGGTGCTGAGCTAAAACCAGTAAAAATATACAACAAAAAAGGAAGTCTCACCAGCCTTGACTGAAAGAGAACGGAGTAAGAGAAATTGGGGACCTAGTACCCAAGGGGAGAAGGGCAGCATAGGAAGAAGGGATACAAGAGAAACAGGACCCACACTCCGTTGGAGGGCAAATCTATCTTTGAAGGCTGATCAATGGCAACTGCAAAGAAATGTTTTCCCAGTGCATTCATGAGTGGCTCCTACTAAAACTGATTTTTGTTTGTTTGTTTTAGTTTTGACAACAGAGTGCCAGTTTGCCACAATGCCAGACACTATGGGACCTAACACAAAACTACAGAGGCATGATTATTCCTGAGCACAAGGTGAGAAAGAATTGTACAATATAATGAACCTCCAGAGAATTGAGAAACTGTGCAATGATCTTCACTGAATATTCCCTTCTTTTTCTAGCCATAAATGAGCCAATTGTCCAAAAGACTGACTATCAGTGAAAATCCTACTTGAAGATAGTACATCAGGATATTGACAAAGCAGTGCTGCTACAGACTTTCTGAGCCCCTGGATTCTTTGTGCAATCAAACCTTCCACTGTATCGAGAACATTAAAAAGCTGAAAATACAGTTGAATAAATTACTTCATTCTTCAACACCCAGCATCTCTGAACAATTAGATCCTCACTCCTTTAACATCTCTCGTATTAAATACCTTATTTTTTAAAATATAAATGGTACATAGAAACCAAAAGACCTTTAAAGCTAACAGATATATTTTGTCTTTACTCCTTTTGCTTTCTTTGTTTCAGCTTATAAATCATATGTGAAGCAAAGTGGTCTCTTGGATAGTAAAATATACTTACCATGCAAAAATCTAAAATTCAAGCAGAGACTCCTTTTCCAGTCATCCCACCTCAATATAGAGGCTTAAATCTGCTAAAAGGGAGGTGTCACACATGGAATAGAATAATTCCTTATCTCAGAATGTTCAAGTGTTCAGTGATAGTTTGAGAAGAACAGCTCATCTGGAGCTATTTAATTTTTCTGGCCTTCTCCCTTTCTGGGACCTCAGGTGACCCCCTCCCTGAGGCTGAGAGCATTCTCCAGAGGAGGCCACCAAGGTGTGCTGCCCTCCCTAGGAAGGTTGCTCTCAGCCTGAAGCAGCCAGCTTTTCATTTTGAGCCCAGCCAAGCCTGAGGTCAGCACGGTTACCTCATGTTGGCCTTGTTTAATAACTAGCTCCGCCCTTTTCTTCCTTCCTTCCTTTTTTCCTTCCTTCCTTCCTTCTTTCTCTCTCTCTCTCTAACCCTCACCCAAAGATATGTTTTATTGATTTGAGAGAGAGAGGAAGAGAAGAAAGAGAGACATGAATGTGAGAGGGAAACATCAATCAGTACCCTGGCCGCAGATTGGACCTGCAACCTCGATATGTGCCCTGACTGAGAATCACGCCACTTTTGGTGTACGGGACTGGGCTCCTACTAATTGAGCCACACTGGTCAGGGCTCTTCCCTTTTCAAAGTAACACATTTCCCAAATGTGAAACGGCATAAACTCAATTTCTGAAAGCTCAATTTTGAGAGTAAAGACAGAAAAAAAAAATGCAATGTTCAATTCTTTATGAAAACACGGGGACAGGAATAGAGAAAAAAGCAGTAATGGAAATCCCTGGCCTTCATTTTTATCATTTGATCCTGCTCTGCCCAAATGTTTTAATCAGAGCTGCTTCGGGAGCAATGCAATTGATAGATTCAGATTTTATTTCTAGTCTCCCTCTTTCAGCAGAAATAACGACAAAGCCAAGTTTGTCCAAAGACTGGTGGAAAAGATTTCCGAGAGTTAAAAAAAAGAAAGAAAGAAAAAAAAAAAAGAAAACTGAAGTCTAGGTCCCCAACTCCTGTGTAATTGAGCATTAGCCACATAATGTTTGTGCGATTTCATGCCAAGAGCCCAGATGGGGATGTGGGACACAGTTTAAGGACTTGCTCTTAATATTTCTCTTCTTGGCATGGACATTCTAACCAAACAGAATGTTTTTGGCTAATTAGAGGCATTAGCACGTTTGCAGGAAGTGGAAGGTAAATCAGTTCCCTGTGCGGTGAGGGGAAGGAAAAGTTCCAGCTGGATGGAGCAGAGCCACCGAGAAGCGCCCCTTCGTGATGGGCTGGCAGATTCCAGAAGGGCTCACTCTGTGAGCTGGGACAGCATCCAGCATCGGCGAGGGGTGGTTTCAAGCTGGCTCACCCTGATACGTAGACTCTCTGAGCCAGAGACAACGGCCCACATCAGGCAGCTGCCTCCCACCCGATACAAACAGCTGCGGTTTCTACCTCACAGCATCTTCCCTACGGGGTGGAGATCCAGGAAGCAACTACATGCTAGGCAGCTGCAGAGTGTAAATAACTGTTGCCCCTGGCTCAGGGAGTACATATTACTCTATGTTTTTAGATGACAATGTTTTCGACTTTAGCAAAAACCCATTGAAAATGAAGGTGCGGCCCAATTGCTTTGTCTTTGTGAATGAGACTTTCTCCCTCTCTCTTTCAAGAACCAGCACAGAGTTAAGGCAGTGAAAAGTCAGAGGGTGTTGCCGTGTCACAAAAGTCAGATTTAAATGGAACTGATTGGCCTCACTAAAGTCTCAGGGATTCCTGGGAGCTTGACCAGGTTGTTCGTGTCCTGAGGAGAAACCTGGGTCAGGGACTAGGTCTCTTTAGGAAGTGGCTGAATGAGAAGAGCAGCCCCACATGCAGATAAAAGTCATGCTGTCCCTTGAATAAGGAAGCCAGCGAGAAGGACACAAGAAAAAAGGCCAGGTTAAAAGACCATTCCATTTAGATTTTTGAGGAAATGATATACTACTGTATTCCACACTGGCTGCACCAGTCTGCATTCCCACCAACAGTGCACTAGGGCTCCCTTTTCTCCACAACCTCACCAGCACTTGTTTGTCGATTTGTTTATGATGGCCATTCTGACTGGTATGAAGTGGTATCTCACTGTGGTTTTAATTTGTATCTCTCTGATGGCTAGTGATGCTGAGCATTCTTTCATATGTCCCTGGGCCCCCTGTATGTCCTCCACTGCTGGGATTATATCCTAAGAATCCTGAAAAGCCAATTCAAAAGAACCCCAATGTTCACAGCAGCACAATTTACAATAGCGAAGTACTGGAAATAGCCTAAAGCGCCCAACAGTGAATGAGTGGATCAAAAAACTGTGGTGCATTCACACCATGGAATACTACGCAGCAGAAAGAAAGAAGGAGCTCCTACCCTTCACGACAGTATGGATGGAACTGGAGAGCATTATGTTAAGTGAAATAAGCCAGGCAGTGAAAGACAAATACCATATAATCTCACCTGCAAGTGTAACCTAATCAACAAAACAAACAAGGGAGCGAAATAGAGCCAATAAAGAAGAAACTGACAGTGACCAGAGGGGAGAGGAGAGGGAGATGATGGTGGAAAGAAGGGTAAGGGTTGTCAAGGAACATTTATAAAGGACTCACGGACAAAGACAACAAGGGCAGGGGAGGATAGAATGTGGGAGATGGGGGTGGGTAGGGCAGGGGAGAGTAAAGGGGGGAAACGGGGACAGCTGTAATTGAACAACAATAAAAAGAAAAAGGTCAAAAAGGGGTAGAAACAAACCCCTGTTATTGGCAAATATCCCTCAGCTTCCAGGAAAACTTGAGACTTGGGGCCAGAGAAGAGGGAGGCTGTGGGATGGCGTGGGAAGCTGTCCTCTGAGCAGTGCTTTGGTAGATAATGGGAGAACCTACAAAGCCTGGCATCACACTGACCCATGTTCACACCCAAGCTGATCATTTCTTATTCATTCACTACCTTGGTCACCTAAAACAAATAAATTTTTTTCAGGAGCAAAATGAATTTTATAATAATACCACATCTTTGAGGGAACTTGTTAGGATGAAAGGAAATAATGTTTGCAAGGGGTTTATCATCATCCCCAGGGCATGGTGAGCACACTGCAGGGTGCTAGTGATAGTGGCGGTGTCAGAGCTACTGCTGATGAAAGTGTCTTTCCCCACAAGGTCACCGTGACTTTCCTTCCAAGGGAGCAGCAAGGTCATAGACGTAACGTGGCTGTCACCTCTGGCCATGCATTTCTCTGGTAGTGCAAATAATCATAGAAAACTATACTTGAACCAGAAAAGATAGAAGGGGCGGTTTATTTAAGAATCTTGAAATGTCTAAGGGAAATTCAAAGAGAAATACAGTTAGGCCTCAGGGATAACCAACATCAGAAAGCTGGGAATCACCACTTCTGGGAATTTATCTGAAGAAACCTAAAACACTGGTTTGTAAGGATATGTGCACTCTTGCATTCATTGCAACATTCTTTACAATAGCCACGATTTGGAAGCAGCTATGTGTCCGTCAGTATACAAGTGAATTAAAATGTTGTTACAGTTAAGACAATGGAATACTACTCAGTCATAAAAAGAAGAAAAATTTACCCTTTGTGACAGCATGGATGGATCTGGAGGGCATTATGCTAAGTGAAATAAGCCAGTCAGAGAAAGACAAATACCATAGGACTTCACTCATATATGGAATCTAATTAACAAAATGTACTTAAAAGCAAAATAGTGACAGATTCATTGATAGAGAGCAGGCTGACAGCTGTCAGTGAAGAGAAGGAATGAGGGGAAGGGGTTGAGCAAAAAAGGAAAGAGAAAAAGTTCATGGGCATAGACAACAGTGTGGTGATTGCTGGGGGAAGGAGGATGGAGGGAGGTGGAAGAGGGTATGAGGGGATAAAGTGATAGAAACAAGCTTGACTTGGGGTGTACGGTGTACGGATGATGTGCTGTGGAGCTGTGCACCTAAAACCTGTATAATTTTGTTAACCAGTGTCACCCCAATAAATTTAATAAAAGGAAAAAAACAAAGCTGAAAAAAAAGAACACTGGGAGTCAATTGCTTTGTTTTATTGAGTAAGATTCTCTTTCCCTGTTCCCTGAGGCAGCACAGAGCTAAACCTACAGGAGGCCGAAGGGTGTGGCTCCTATAGTCTAGACCCCATTCTTAACCTTGTCTTCTGTTTGTTTCATTGTCTTCTGTTTGTTACAGAGATCATGGCCATGTAACCTGGTAACTGTGGAATCCAACTTGAAGATACTGTTGGCTTTACATTTTATAATCAAGGAGCCCAGAGAGAAAATTGTTTTGTCAGCTGCAGTTCCAGACACTCAAAGAAAGGCGGTAGTTGTCCATTTTAGTCAAGATAGCCACTGCCAGACTAACCCATGCCCGTGAGGCACGCAGCTCGGGTCGGGTGCTCAGGCCCGGATTAACCACCATGGCCATGAGGGCAGAATCGTGTCAGATTAACACAGTGGTTCCCATGGGGGTAGAGGAGACAATTTTCAGAAGAGGTGGAGTTCCTGGCAGACAGAGCTGAGGAGGACTCAGCCCAGAGCCCTCTCCACAGTGGAAGGGCTATGTGATAGCAGGAGATGCCTATTTCCATATCCTTGGATTCCTAGGACTCTCATGATTGAAACTGCTTCCCCCACAAAGTCAGAATGAACTATGTCATCAGAGAGAACTTACAGTTTCTGTAATCTTGGAAAGGTTAAGATAGATTGGAGGTCTATCCAAGATAGAAAGGTCTTGCATAAAAAGACCTTTGCACTATTTTTTTCTAAATTAATTTTGTGGAGTCCATTGGCCCAATGCAAGCGATACAGGATTTACTTGACCTTAATTTATTGATAAAATATAAAGGTCAGGCTATGAGTTTCAGCCTTGGTTGTGCCACATAGTGACTGTATGACCCAGGGTAGATTACTAAGCTTTAGTTTTTTCATGTATATGATGAGGATAATACTGACACCATCCATCTAGTGTTGATGAGAGTTAAGTAAGAAAATACGTAGGACATACTTAGGACAGTGTACATGACGTAGCACTCAGGAAACATTAGCTATTGTTGTTTACATATCTTATACAATTTTTATTCAATAGACTCATAATATACAACCCTATATTATAGCTATTAGTGTCTTTTTCTTCTTTCATTGATTATAAACTCCATGAGGGCAAGCATCACTTCTTATTTGTCTTTGTATCACATGCCTCCCATAGCAGAAGTTCATTCAATGTTGAATAATAAGTGTATTATGACTGGGTTAGATGGTCCCATATGTACTTTCCACTGCCTCTTAGGGGTCTGCAAACAAGCTGCATCTTGTAACTTCACTGGGACATGCATTGTGAGCAGGCATCGTTCACAATGTTAGAGAACCAGTTCCATTTATTTGTTCACTTATCGTTCATTCATTTAACAAATATTGATTGAATATCTACTAATATTCCAGGTGAGCCAATTTATGCTTATAGAGCAATAAACAAACTCCTGCATCCATGGATTGTAAACAAACATGCCAGCATAGGGTTCTGATGCTCCCAGGAGAAAACCCACTAGCCGCAGATTACAACCTGTTTCACTTTGTTGGCCTTGCTTATTGGTGACCTCCGGGGGTACAAGAGCCATGTATTCTATTTTATGCCTAGCTTAGTGATTTTTTACACAACAGGGCACAGTGAATGATGAACAAATGAATGAATAAATAGGTGAATTAATTCGAAGATTTATTCTAAAGAACTCTGCAAACCTCTGTATGTATTTATTCCTTATTGAATCCACAGATCCCTTGCGTAAGATAGGAAAAGTAGCAGTTTTAGAGGTTGGGCTCCTTGACCCTCTGAGTCCTTCATGAGTCACTTGAGTGATAGATATGCCGTGGTCTCTGAAGCAAACAAACAAACAAAAAAGTAAAACCTAACAGTGAGAATAAAGTTTAATTTTAAGAAAATGCCTTTTTCTCTAATCTTTCAGTGTTCTCTTTCCTTGGAAAAGAGATGCATACCCTCTCTCCCAACCTTAGTTGCTTGCCATCTGAGTTCAAACTTGTATTATTAATCAATTGAAATAACTTTTTTTCCATGGAGATGCCTTAGCAACTTCCCAGAGCAGAACAACAGGTCTGGAAACTTTTGCACACTTGGGTCAGACACGTAGTTGATTTGACAAAGAGAAATATTTTAAGGTGATTTTAAACAGGTTTTTAAAACCAAGTTTTGAAATAAAAATAAGTTAGTTTAATGTTTTATACTATTAAAAAATGCTGTCTAGATAATTGCTGGGTTACCTATATGTCTCCAAGAAAATTAAAGACAGTAGGAATTGGGTCATTAAAAAATTAACTTGTAAATGTACCATATTGTTTTATTAAAATTTTCTTATGGAATACACGTTCATTATGAAAACTTTGGAAAACACACACAAAAGAGAAAATTTAGGTCTGTTTAAGATGGCAGACTTGATACTCATTACAACCTATCTCTCTTATCACCAAGTCCCCTCCCACACACCGAAAGAAAGTAATGTTTATAGCTGTCATCCTATATCCTTTCCTGGGGTCCAAAGTTATCAACAGATGTCATTACTGAATTTAACGTTGAATAAGTTGTATCACTGATAGACACTACATTTTTAACTTGTTAATCCATAGAAGTTAAGAATATTTAATATCTAATTCATTAACAAGTTCCTTTTCCTCTAATTTCAGTAAAAACAAAACATAATGAAATACCTTATTTTTCTAAAGGCAGGAGAAATTGTATAAAATTGTTTACTAAGTAATATTTTCATTTTTTGTGATTTATTTATTTAGCAAACATTTACATAACCAGACACCATTCTAAGTGCTTTAGAAATACTGTCATTTAATTATCATAACAGCCTCCTAAGGTGTGTGTTATCATCTGCATTTTATAGGTGAAGAAACTGAGGGGAGTAAGAAGTTGAGGAGTAAGAGAACTGGTGAGTGGGCGTATTTGTTGTACATAATATTATACATTGTTCCTGAAAACCTGTTCCTGGCACAGCACTTGCCATTGCCTTTTTACCACCACCCTTCCTATTTCTCTACCCTGCTCTAAGCACAGGCAGCCGCCCTGCAACACTTGGAAAGTTTGGGAATTATTCTGTGTCTGTAACTATCTTAAAAACTATGACATCTGCAGATAAGTACATTATCAGGTATGTTGTCAGCTCTAGGGTCAGTCAGCTGACTTCATTAAAAATGCATACTGCACGGGAAGTCAGTGCAACAAAAAGGCCACAGTCAGGGGCAGCAAAGACAATTGCGCCATATCTTTATCCAGGTCTCACTCGATATCTGAGGTTTGATTGATTGACACAGGCATTGCTATACATGGCTTTATTGTTGGTGAAAACAGTGGATTATCAATTTTTTGATAAGTATTAGAAATGGATTTTCATTAATGAAATTTCTTAGGTGTTCGATATATGTGTATTGGCTTAGGTATGATAGAAATAATTCCTGGAAGACCTAAGATAGTGCAGGAGTAAGTGGAAGCCACACTGACCCCCTCCCAGGACCAATCAGGAATTACAACTAAATTGTAGAGATCATCCTGAATAACCCACTGAACACTAGCTGGAGAAAAGTCTTATAACCAGGGACAGGCAGAAGAAGAAGGTAATTTTGGCAGAGAATGGAAATAAATCTGGACATTATTGTTCCTAGTCCTCGGGACAGCCTCAGGGACTCTCTCACTTGTCTGTGTCCTTAAGCCCAAGCCAAAGGCCATGTTGCTAGAATCTATGAGCTCCATTATTTCTCTACATGCTTGGTAGAAAGGCTGGTCGCTTTATTATCAGACCTATTTTAACCCCGCCTGGGTGCTGAGCTCTCTCATCTAGATGGGCTTAAGGCACCTTTCATAACATAGTTTTCTACATGGGGATGGTTGTAATGATGGTAGCTGTCCTTGTCCCTTTCTTTATAATACAAAAATATCTCTAGGCTTTAAATATCACATTTGTTTTCTCCTTTGGTTCTGCTAGTTTATTGTCATGATGAGCCAGCCCAGGCAAATGTTTGAGGTTAGCAAATTTTATCTTTAGAGCTGTAGGTGCCTGAAAGCATAAGATGCTCGGTGGTGTTCACTGTCATCTCCCTGTCCTCCACAGTTCCGGAGGGACTGTCAGATAACCTTGTTCCGGCCGAGGTGCTCTTCAGGAGGGTACAAAGGCAGGAAAACATAAGCATGGTTTTCAGACCCTCGCATCCAACAAATGTTTATTGAGCAACCCCGCCTCTTACTAAGTACATGCTACCAGGAGGATATATAGAAGTTCAAACCCCAAACCTGCCCTTGGGATGGACATCAGAGTATGGTCAAGTGCCATTTCTTACAGCCAGTCTCTCCCTCTTTGCTGCTGACTTTGCCATAGAGCCAAAGTAACAGAGATTATTCCCCACCCGAGTCTGGGCTAAGAGAAATTCCTAAAGAAATGTGCATTACATAAATTCCAGCAAAAGAACACATTTGGTCCTGTGCATAAAAACCTTCGAAATTATCTTCCTCCTAAATCACTACTAGTGTAAGTGCTGCATATCTAAGAAAGCTAAGAAAGGGCTTTTTTTGTTTTTAATTCTAATTTTGCCCCCTAAAATTGCATATGACATCCCACCTGTTGCCCCAGCAAACAGGCAGAGGGCACAGTTTCCTGTATTGATGAAGCCATTCCTGCCTCAGTCAGTCAGCAGAGGCCCAGCAGGAAGGCTCAGCTCCCTATCTGATTGTACTGAAGTGCTGAATGCAAAGTCTATGAGGAATTGGCACCTCCTTGAACCTGGCCCATGTTTTGATTACAAAAACCAAAAATAGGTAAGCAACTGTGGAGCTCCAGGTAGGAGGCGCTGCAGACAGAAGGCATGTGGTTTAGCCCTGAGTAGGAAGCAGTCTGAAGTGACGTGAATTCTGACTCCAGCCCCAACACAGCCTGTGATCCTGTGTTTGTGGGGATGTGGGAGTGAGGGAGTGGGGGATGGGGGTTGTGAAGTGTGTGTGTGGCAGAATGATTTAGGAAGAGATACTACATGCCCATACTCTTCCTGGGTGCTTGAAGATTATCAAGGAAAAAAAGGTTGTGAATTATTCCTAAACATATATTTAAAATGTTTCTAGCTATTCAAATGTAAACTATAATTCATAACAGAATATGCTGGCACTTTTTGAAATAAATGTATTTTACACGAAGTTCTATAATTACAAATCATCTTTAAGTGCCTCATTCTCTTGAATATTTTCCTTTCACCTGATGCTATTTCTCAATTTGTTTAAGGTTTCTTTGGCTTCCTCATCCTCTCTTGTCCATCACTTCTTGAGATTGGAAATTAAGGTGTTAATACTGTTTTCAGAACATCCTAACTCCCTGGTTGTCCTGTGAACTCCTTCAATTTTCTTCTCTTCCTCTCTTTCTTTTCTTTCCTGTTCCCCTTCTGCTCCCTAAAATAATGGACTATTGTATAAAGGGCTGAGAATTTGAAATAGATTTGAATTCCAACTATGTCTCTCAGAGTTGTGTTGTTTAAACACATTATCTGATCGCTCTGAACTTGACATTAAAAAAAAGGATAACATATATCTTGCTGGCTGCTGTGAAGCCTGTAGTGCATAAAAAGCCTCGGGGGTAATGTTTGGCCCAGAACTGGTTAGATGCTACTAGCAAAAAGAACCTGAGAGTTGTGCATGGTGAAATGATCTAAGGTCAGTTGGTTAGATAACCTTAGATCTCTTCAGACTGCCTCCTGAGTGTGGGCTAAAAAGCACATGTCTTCTGTCTGCAGTGCCTCCTACCTGGAGCTCCACAGTTGCTTACCTATTTTTGGTTTCTGTAATCAAAACATGGGCCAGATTCAAGGAGGTGCCAATTCCCAATAGACTTCCATTCAGCACTTTACTACAATCAGCTAGGGAGCTGAGCCTTCCAGCTGGGCCCCCCTGACTGACTGAGGGAGAAATGACTTGTTTCATCAATACAGCAGACTGTGTGGCAGTTTCCTACAAGTGGGATGTCATGTGATTTGGGGGGGGGCAAAATTAGAATTAACAAAAAAACTCTTACTCTATTCCCACTCTCACCATCCATTTGCACTACCTTTCTGATCTCTGAGACAGGTGCTTACCATTTCTGAGAGCTCTGAGATTTTCTAAATTGGATCCCTTGATCTCAGATTAAGAATATCTCTTTCAACTCTCTTTCTACAGGTGGCTGTATAATTAGTTTTACTCAACTGCAATAACAAAAATACATTTCCAAAGCCCGAGTCCTTTGACACTAGCTCTATAACCCTGGGCAAGTTATTTGACCAATCTGTGTCCTAGTTTCAACAATAGGCTTTTATAATAATTCAGTGAGTAAATACAAGGAAAGTACTCCAACTATTTCTTGGCATACAGTAAGCATTCAATATTTATGAATTGTTATTACTACTAGTAGTCATAATAGTATTTATTGAGTGCCAAAGAACTTCAAATAAATGTCCTATATCTAGTATTCTGTGCTATCTTTAAAAATAAAATAAAATAAAATCTTTTTCTTAAGATCTACAGTCTCTATCCACTTTTGACTATTTCATTTTAAAGAGTAGAGTCCTGAGAGATGGGAAGAAAGAGAAATTACAGTGGAAAGTTGACGAGGCTAAAAGTCAAGACCACTGGGTTTTAACGAGTACTTTACCATTTACTTGCTGTGTGACCCTGGGCAAGTAACCTTGTCTTTTGGGATGTTTCAATGACCTCCTCATTGTCTTATTAACTCTCTCCTAAAGATGCCTTCTAGCTCTAACACTTCCTGAATCTGTGTTCTACATCAATGACTGCAGAGTGGGGGAGGCATTCACAGAGCTAGAGACTCTCTTTCTGTAGGGCCTCACATTTGGCTGACTTCCTTGAACCTGACACTGGAAAAAGAAACTCAGAACATTTTAATTTATGGCCCAAACAAAAAGTACTCTTAATTAAAATTTAGAAGCCAATTCCACAGACAATGTCTGGAAGGGAGCCCAGAAAAAAAAGAGAGATTATGACATAACCAAATAAACCTGTAAATGTTGAAAAAATGGCTGAAGAGAAATCAGTGTGTATCTATGTAGATCAAAGTAAGGTCATCTGGGGATAAAAGAGGGTACAAACTGCCCTCTTTTGGGAAGCAAACTGCCTATAGCCTACAGTCTGGACTCAGCCTTGACCCTCTAAATGGTCAAGGTAATATATATAATCAATGACTCTTTCACTTTTTAATTTACAGGCTTATCACTGAATAAGGATATATAACAAAGCATAGAGGAGTGTCTTTTTCTGAGATTCCTTCCAATGAGGGATAGGAGAAAACTCTTGGGGCAATAGTTGATTATCTTAATTGTTGTGGTTTTATGGGCGTACACATCAAAACGTATCAAATTGTACACTTTAAATCTTGGAGGTGATAGAATGTCAGCTATATCTCAATAAAGCTGTTTTTAAAAAAAAATTTATGACAACCAGTATAATTACCTAATTCTTAATGATCTTATTCATATGTTTCCCTTGGGGTCTTTTAGAGAGGATTAGCTCTGGCCTAGAACACAACTTGATCATTGGATTTCCATCACAATAGCACCCCAGCTTCACCTCAAATAATAACAAGAACAGTGTCTTCACTTTTGTACAAGGTGATCCTTCTTTCCCAAGAGCCTTTCCTATCCCTGCCTTCCCCTGGCTCAGTGCAGCATATTGTGATTGGATGGCCCTCTTTTTGTCTAGCAATTTTCAACCAGTGCACCACAAGAATGTTTGAAACATGCCATACCTGACTGTTCAGTCACGGGCACTGACCTCCTTTCCCTTAGATTGTCAAATAAAAAGAAAATGATAACAGCCAACACAACGGTAGCCATCTGGTGTGAATGAATCAAAATTATACCTATGTTTCTGGTCAGACTGACAAAAAATATATCTTTTGGTGTGTCACAGAATCCAATGTCAGTAATTAGTTTATGTGTGCCCTGAGATGAAAAAGGTTAAAAATAACTGGCCTAGAGAACAGTACCCGAAAGGACCAACAATAGAAGCAGCCAGAATATAATGGATAGACCTTGGGGCCAGCAGACATCATAGAAAGAAAGGCGTCAAAAGAAGAGGAGGACCTCCAAGGGTACCATGGTGGGCTGTCTAAACCTACAACTTCATTGGGTACAGGTATGAGAAAACTTAGAGCACCGAGCTTAGGGGTTCCACTGAAAAGGCTCTGCAGAAAGTAGCAGGAAGAAAAAAAAGATAATAATAATGAAGATAATTTTATTTGATAGTTATATAAAACAGAATGTAACTCAGGGAGGTCTTCGTTTAATGAGAGTTTGAGAAGGCTTGTAAATATGTATGAAGCATATGTTATTTTTATTATATGGGAGGGGAACTAGTGAAATATGCATGTGAATGAGCTTTGTAAAGTATAAAATATGGATAACACTAAACACTAAGTATCCTTTAGAAAAGCTCAGAAAAAAAGTAACTTATACGAAATGGATATTGATAATGTGGAAGGCATAAGTAACAGAATGTAGAAATCAAAAGAGCTCTGGGTGTCTTTATAGGGTATTTCTAGGATATTTAAAGAGAATCCCATGAAGGGCTTACAAAGGATAAAGCTATTCTTTTGCAAAAGGGACTGTGATTTGCCTTTAGACTACACTGAAGAATTCCTATATTAAAGTAGCTCCAGCTCATTTTATGTTGCAATGCATTAAAGATAAATGTAAATTGTGCTTTTGGCTGACCATACTCTCCTTGGGGAACTCCTTTCCCCCCATGGCTGGTGAAGGTAACGAGGACATCATCTCCTTGACTACAGTGGTTAATTCAGGTAGGGACTCATGATCCGGGCTGGGCCAATGATAATCATACCTGAGAACTTTTTATATAATTATTGGTAATAAGGTGATCACTTTTCACTGGGGTTGCTACAGTTATTAGCTGGAAGCTATTGGTGGTTATCATGACAGGGAGAATTTATTTCAGAGTGAATCCAATACACAGAAAAGAAAACTAGCCAAGAGATAAATAGGTAGTGTTTTCCATTTAAACTTTTGAGTCTCTGGATCCATTCATTCCTGAAGTCAGTTGCATCAGTGAATTTTGCATGTGCACAAGCCAGTAATTCCTGTGTTTGTTAAATGACTTTGAGTTGGATTCTGCTACTTGCAACAACAACAAAAATGCTTACCAATATTACATAAAGGGTTGAAAATGCAGGTCTTTCATAAATTGTGGATTTTACCACTGGTGCACCTCTTCAAGTTCTCTCCCCACCCAAATATCAAGGAAAAACTAGCTTTCAGAACAGTAATATTTACCTTCATAAGACTTAAATGTCTTGGTAAAAAAAAAATTAGGGCTAAAAGAACCACTCCCAAAGAGATAAACCTTGTAGAAATTCAGGAGCAATGCATGTTGAAATACCTTCTTTAGGACAGAATGCAGAATATGAGGCAGTGTATATTAGCTTAGGCGATTTTCAGTTCCATTTATCCAGTTAAACAAATGAAGTTATTCATTTATGTCAACTATGGCTGCCTTACCACACTGAAGGGAGAAACTTGTTTGTATTTTCCTCTACTGGGTCAATACTCTAAAAACTTATACACTAATCTGGTCATGATTGCAGTCACCATGAGGAAGACTGGGCTCAGGCTGGGGATCAGGTCTGGACATGCAGGGTAGTGTGTACAGTGAGAAGCCAGAGGAAAATTAAGCCCTTCTTGCATTTTCTTATTGTGTTGCATGAGACTCTATAATTGTTACACAGGAATCATATCCTGATACAGTAAAAATTTTCATTCTTCTGGAATAAATATACGAACTACAGAGTCCAGTACATTGGCCATCTCAAAAAGTCTCCAAATAAGAAGAAACCCCTTGGAATCTGTTTGGTAAGCTGGCTTTGTGTTAGTCAACAGGGAGCCCACATCCTTGTCATACTTGATCAAGAAGAAACAGTCCCGATAATTTATGTTATAGAAATCTCACTGTATAGATTCACTGGAATCAGGTCTTTAGAGATGAAATTAAAATAGTTTTCTTCTAAATCGATATAAATTCGCAGACCTGGAACTTTTCTGAATTTAGAAAATGTAAACTAGCCTTTGAATACAAATTAAGACTCCTTTGCAGTAAGTATGCACATATGAACATACAAAATGCACACATATACATACATGTGCATGCACACACATGAAATTTGAGGACAAATGACATTTAGAGTATACTTACATTTACTTATCCATAATTACCTCTGCATCTTTGCCAATTTCTTCTACTGTTCTCTGCCAGCGAGGAATAAAAACATAAGTACTTGCTTGTAGCCAATTCTTTACATTCCATTTATTCTGCTTATCTCAATCAACGGCTTTTTCCTGCCACAATTCAATATTCAAATACAAAGCAATTTTTCTGTATTGTAATATGAGTGATCTAATTCTACTGTTTAAATGTCCAAAGTAATTTGCTAGCTTTTAAAATAATGAAATACATAATCTCCTAAGTGACCAACCAATAATTGGCATGAAGTCCATTTCCAAGCTATGTGCTGAATACAAATCCAGCCCTGAATTTCTTCCATTAGAAGTGTATTTTAAAAACATGAGGCAAATAAAATGATGAGTAACGGAAAAAGGAGATTGACTTTGGGGTCGGAAGATGACTACAATGAGGAGAATTAGCGATGGCATGAGTCTCAAAACTGGTAGATTTCCAGAAGAAAGGAGTATATGTCTGAATGTGAAAGAGCAGGGAAGATACCTACCCATCTTCTACACCCAGTAGCATGAGGGCAGCGGGGATTAGAACCAAATTCCAGTTAAAACAAGAAGGTGGAGGAAGCATTCAGAACAGGTTCTGAAGGTTTGAAAATTTTACTCACAGTGGCCCTTGTGTTTCAGAAAACACAGTTCATTGGGTTTCAAAGCTAGAAGGGAGTGATAGGTCTGAAAGAGGGATGAGAGTGGAGTCGAGGAGTGACTCAGGAGTCCCAGGTTTTTTCTGGTGACTGATATAAAGAGAGTAATGGGAGCAATTCTTAAGATGATTCCTAACTTTTGTGAAGCTTCTAAATATCCTTTTGATTTTCATTTAGAAAATAAATACTGAAAAATATGACTTTTTAAAATCAGAAATAGTTAGAAAAGTTGTGAAAAAGATAAAAATAATTTAGACAAAGATCCATGACATTTTTGTGTAAGAAAGAAAAATAAGAAATAAATTATTGTGCCTAAGTGTTCATTTTTTTTCAAAAAGAAACATGACAAAGGTAGCCAAAACTAATAAAAATGGTTGGCTACATGAGATGGGTAGAAATAGACTGAAAGAGTTAGTGATGAGAATAAGAACTCTTTGAGTATACTCACATAAAATTTTAACTTTTCTTGTATATATGTTATATATATTCAAAAACATAAAATTAAATCAAAAATATTTTAAACAGAAACATTGCATACAAACAAAATTAACTGAATCTAGCATTATATGAAATTGACAACATAACCACAAAGAAAAAATATTAATTCAAAAAGCTTTTGAACACAGTTGACTGACTAGACATATAATCTAGACATATAATCTAAAGACAAAAAGAGTAGGAAAGATACCTTGAACTGTATTTAGTTGATTTGTTGTTGGTCCTGGTCTTGACCTTGTAATTCTGAATACATTTTGTGTGTACTGAAAAATAGAACGAAGGATTCGAATGCATTCATGTTTGGGGAAACAAGGTTTTGACTGTAGGAGAAGAGGAATAGAAACACGTAGTAGGGGAAGGTGAAAAAAAAATACAACCTTAAGATGTGAACTATAGCTATTGATATTTATTTATAATACATTCCTTCAGCTCTGTCCACTTAGAGGATTTAGAGGTAATATTTGATTGCAGTAAGCATGCCTAGTAGTCAGGTCATGAATTCTAAATACCATTCTCCACTCCAGAGTTCCTTAGAGGAATAAATGGCTGATTCCAGGAGTGGAGCAGAAAAAATCCAGCCTCTTGTTATGCCAAAAAGCAAGGATGCACTCAAAGAATTATGGGGACATATGACTATGACAGAAGTAGGCCTAAAGGGGGTTCCCATAGGCCAAATGTGAGATGTTGAGATTGTAATAGATTATAACAATGAAAGAAGAATTCCTGAGTTCATAGTGACACTACAGAAAGAATGGGAAAGGGGTTAAAAATGTTTTTGGTTTTTTTTACAAAATAATACAAGGTCACATACATAATTTAAAAATGTACATTTTGCAGTTACCAGTATAATTGAGTCAAACAAAGAGAATTTATGGATGCTAAAATAACTAGGGACAGTTTGTTGGGGAATCCACTTGATCCCAAAGTATGTCATACAATTTTTCTTAGTTACAAGGAGCCAGAATCTCCTTGACAATGGAGGGATATGAAGGTTGTCAGATTGCCACATGGGCAAGTGACTGATGGTAAACAAATGGGCGTTGTATGCTTCCTGACACAATGCAGGGGGATGGACACACACATTTGTGATATTCTTACCAAAATAACAAAAATGTTTTTCTGAATCTATTCATGAAGACACAATCACATAAATAATACTGGAGACATTAAGCAAAACAATTTATCTAGATTCCTAAAAATGTCAATGTCATGAAAGGCCTTGTTGGGGAATGGGGGATAGAGGTAACTGTTCTAGAATAAAGGGGAGTAAAGAAACCTGGCAACTAGATGCAACGAACTGCCTTTGGTTGGATCCTGAATTTTAAAAATGATAAAAAGTAAAAAGGAGGGAAAGGAAAACACAGCTGTAGAGAAAATTCAGGTAAAAACTTGGGATTTTTTTTTCATATGGACAGTGTTTAGGATAGCACTATTACTTCTGTTAAATTTCTTGGGTGTGATAATGGCACTGTGATTATTTGGGAGAATGTCCCTGTTCTTAGGTGAAATGGGCTGAAGTATTTAGAAATGAGGTCTAGAATGTTCAAATGGTTCAGCAAAAATGAAAATGGAAAGAGATAAGGTAAAAGAGCAAAGGTGACAAAATATCAAAAATAGAGGGGTCGAGCTGAAGTCTTCATGGGTGTTCATTGTATTAGTCTTGAAATTGTCTGTAGATTTGACTTCTCCTAAATAAAAACATTATAAAACAAAACCTCACTATGTTGGTAGGTCTTATATTTCAGCTCCACTAAAAAACACTGTGTGTCAGCGCCCTTCACAGATCTCTGAAGCAGATTTTGCAATTTCTCTTTAATTGGCTGAAGTTGTCTTAACAAACCTACAAGGCTGTCTCTGGTTAAATTACAGAGGAGTCATATAAAAGGAAAATTTCATCTGGGATCCAAAGGGGAAAAAAAATCATTCGTTAAAATGTTACTTTCATGAAATGTTATTTCATGTCTTTGTTGTGACCAGCAAGTTACGTTGACCAGCAAGTTATGTCACTTAGTTATTTTTAGTCCCACTTAAAGAAGTTTAAATTTATTTTAGCAAGGCAAGTGAAACAGACCCCAGCAGGATTCATTCTTATCAATTTTTATCTCTATTCAAGGTGAAATTTCTTCTGCTTAAATGTGTTTTAAAATTTTTAGCCTGAGGATAAAAGTCCCTTTAAAATGTTGATGATAAATTGAAAGATGGATAAAGCTGTTTAAAAAAAAGAAGAAAAACTATACATTCTCATTTGGAACCTCTTGATGTTTATTATGTGAATAGCTAAGGGGAAAAAAAGTGAAGGTGGAGCGATTTAAAAGTGGTTTCCAGAAAACTCTCATTTGGAACAATGTGCACTGTGTGTCCACACGTTTCCTTTTTCACATTTCAAATTCACCACAAAGAGAGAAGCAGAAGCAGGGACTGGACCATGTAATTTCTATGAAAAAAATTAATCCCTTCCTCAGCCAGAACTAAAGTTTAACCTAATGGAAACTTCTTGTACAGGCCTTTTACACGAAGGCGCTCCTGAGTCCAGAGGCGGAGCCGGGGTGGAGCTACAGAAAAGCTTACAAAGCCTTCAAGATGAAAGCTTGCTCCCTGTGGTGTGGACCACACGCCAGCACCGCTCAGGAGCTCGTGAGGAATGCAGGGTCTCAGGCCTCCCTTCAGACCAAGAGTATTAGAAGCTGCATTTTTTATAAGCCCCCAAGTGATTCATATGCCTCTTGAAGTTTGAGAGTCTGTTCTGGAAGATGTGGCTCTCTGTATTAGCTCCTAAACCAAAGAATCATCTAGGAAATCAAAATTACTGATGTCTGATGTGGTGGGCTAAAGTGTGTTCCCCAACAATGATATGCTGAAGTCCTAACCTCCAGGAGCTGTGAATGTGACATGATTTCAAATAAGGTTTTTGTAGATATAATCCAGTTAAGATGAGATCATACTGGGTTAGGGTGAGCCTGATCCAACTGGTGTCTTGCAGGAGGAAAAAGAGAATGGTTTGGATACAGAGACAGAGGAGACACAAGGAAGAAGGTGATATGACAACAGAGGCAGATTGGAGTGACGCAACTACAAGTCACGGAATGCCAAGGATTCCTGGCCACCATCAGGAGCCAGTGAGAAGCGAGGAAGAACCTTCCCCTAGACTCCAGGAGAGGGCATGGCCCTGCCGGCGCTTTGAGTTCAGCTACTATGAGAGAATAAATTTCGGCTGTTTAAGTCAACAAGTTTGTGGTATTTTGTTATGGCAGCCCTAGGAAATTAGTACATCTGTGTCTCGCCTCCAGAAGTTCTGATTTAATTATTCTGGGCTACATTCTGTATGCATAGCCATTATGTATAAAATTTATGTATGATAATGTCCATTGTTTGCTTTGCTTTGAAGACTGATAAAGTATTTTAATAGAATCATCATAAATCACTAAAATCAAATTGACTTATTTGATTACACCTGCAAAAGGATTTTTTATTCTGTTATAAGGTCAGGTCCTAACCAGAATAATGATTTGGAGGAAAGAAATAGACTGTTATATCCTGACCTTGCAAAGTCAAACCCCAAAAGTAACAGAAAACACCCTTGCCCACAGTTCTGATATTTTCCACATTTCTGAAATTTAAGCTTAATCTGAGACTTTAGTAATAAACATTCTCAAGTACAATATTTATTGTTTATAGGAATTTTATGGGAACATTGGAAAGAAACCATTAAATGTGTTATAAAAACAATATGTTATTATTAGAAGTGGAAGAATTTTAAACAGCTAACCTGATTCACACCATCCAGTAGTGAGTTATTAATTTGCCTGTGTATTGAAAAGCATGTGAAAAATAAGGGCTGTAATACCCTTTACCAAACATTCTAAACAGTTAACAAAGACTTTGACAATTCACACGTCATATTTAGCTGGGGTCCATGTAGACATACAAATTAAGTACTATAAAACTGCAGAAAAATACCTGGAAAGAGAGTAGCATTAGGAGTGGGTTTTTAAAAACTTAATTTTATACTAAATTTTATTTACCCATGTTTTCTAGTTTTTCTACCATTAACAATTAGAGCATTTGTAATAAAAATAATAATAGTTGTATATAATTTTTAGTAAAATGGCTAGAATTAGTTTTAATGCAATAGACAAGACTAACACATTGGAAGCCTGCCAAAGCACGTCATCACCGGTCCTGCTCAGAGCTGCTAATCTGCTCCTCCTATGAAACTCATGTCTTGGCCAGAGCTTCCAAGAGAATAAGCGTGGGAGATGGAGACTCACTGATGATGCTGATCACGTTTAACACAAAGATTAAACCTGAGGTGAGCAGGTCTTAACAGAGGAACACGTGAGAAAATAAATAAATATTCACAGTGAGTTCCGCAGTCATGCCACAAGACCTGGATCCAATAGGCTTGGAGTTAACCATAGGTGTTAAAGACTCAGGGGAGATGCACCAAATGGTGACCCAATCCCACCTGAAGAATACTGTCACTTTCTCATAAGAGTTACAGCTATAGAGTGCCTTTAACACCTTCCTAGAGAAAAATAAAAAAAATAATAGTAAGCCAATAAATTAATGCATCAAAATTCTGTCATTGTGACTCAGCAGAGAGGGATGTACAAAAGAACAGCACCACCTATTTTATGTATTAGTAGTTGAGAAAGAGAAAGGGTTAAAATTAAACAGAGCCATTGATCATGCAGGACAATGTAATAGAAACCATGTCTATGAAAACCTATTCAATGATTACAACTGCCACACGAAGTAAACAGTGAAAGCCACACTCAGAGAATCTTGACTCACCCAGGCCTCACCCATGCCAGAGCCATGGCTTAACACCACACTTCCTGATTTCTAGTCCAGAAAAGTCTTGACTTTCAAGCTCAGACCTCAGGGATGTGCACGAAGGGCCAAGGATAAGGATTTCCCTAGGGTTCTATTAATGTCGGGCTTAAGGGAAACCACTGGACTGAAAGAAACATGTTAACAGAACAAAACATTAAATAAAAAGGAGGTATAAGAAGTGTATGAAAGAGAAAGAGTATGGTAATGAATAAACCTGAGGTGAGCCCCTGGTGATCCCTGAGACCCCACCTCACCCAAAAGAATGAAAAAGCAAATTAAGAAGATAATCATGAGAGGTTCCAGTGAAGATGTTGGCATAGGTAAATGAGTCACTCAGAACCTCTTACAACCACATAAAAATCACAACTAAATTACAGAACAACCATCATTCACATTTACCTGAAACCCAGCTGAACAGAAGTCCTACAACCAAGTATATAAAGAAGAAGCCACCTAGAGACAGGTAGGAGGGGTGGAGACATGGAACAGGACGCTTTTACACACACGGTTAAAAATCTAGAATATCTCAGCTGCTGTGGTGCCCTCTGAGGTGTGAAGGGACCCAGTCCCACATCAGGATCCCCATTCCAGGCTTCAAGAGCCAGGAAGAGAAGTTCCCATAACTTCTGGCTATAAAAACAAGGGGAGGGTTATGAATGAGTGAGATGGAGGGCTTCTGGGTCCCATGCAGTTCCTTTTAAAGAGCCTGTGCACTGACTTACTTTGACTTACTCTGAGCTCCAGCACTGGGCCAGCAGCTCAAAAGACACCAGGGACAGATGGGGAGGAACTGAATTGTCTGGCATCAGGGCAAGAGTTGAGGGAGCAGCTTTCTCCCAGACAGAAGTGCTGGGAGAAAGCACTTTGTTTCTTTGCTGAGCCCTCCCCACCACAGAGCCTGCAAGCACACTGTACATCAGATTATCCATCAACCTAGCTAAACTGTTGGCCTCACCCTGGTGATCCCCGAGACCCCACCTCACCCAGCTTCCTTGCTCACCCAACCTCTTTCCTGTGGTTTTTTTTATACCAATGGCCTATCTTGGTTCATGCTTTGGATATTCCTAAAATCTCTCAAAAAAGCAGTGTTTGGTCTCTGTGTACCCCATACCTCTTGCTAAGTGGTCTCGGGTCTGGCACTAGCAGCTGCCACCTTGGTTTGCAGTTTGGCCTTTCCAGAGCACCTTCCAAGCCCAGCACAAGCAGCAGTCATCTGCAGGTCACTCTGTAGCTCACGCAGGGTGGCTCTGGGTAGGGCAAAGGCAGTGACTAGCCTTGCAGCTCCCAGGAGACCCGATAGCCAGTGCACCATTGGACACTTTAAGATCAAGCCAGATTACAACCCAACCACCTCCCCATGCAACACACTCAAAGGGTGGACTCAGTGGGCACCAAAGCCCCAGCTGAACGAGTCCTGCTTTTGGGGTCAGCCCCTGTACAGCAGCTCCTCTGCTGTAGTCATAGCCAGTACTCCCATCCAATTGGTTTGGGGGTCAATCCCTCCCAGTGACATGCTAATAGCAATCAAGGCTCAACTACAACAGGACAATGCACAAAGCTCTCATGGGGCACACTTGAAGTACCCAGCTCAAGTCAATGGGAAGCCTACACCACTGGAGCCTACAGGATACCTACTATGTAATGCCACACTACCAAGTCTGGGAGGTGTAGCAGCTCTACCTAATAGATAGAGGCAAATATGGGGAAGCTGCCAAAATGAAGAGACAAAAAACTAGTTTCCAAATGAAAAAACAAGAAATCTCCATAAAAAGAACTAAATGAAATGGAAGCAAGCAAACAATCAGATACAGAGTTCAAAACAAATGGGTGCAAGTATGCTCAAGGAATTTAGTGAGAACTTCACAGCATAATAAAGGACATGGAAACCATAAAAAAGAACTAGTCATAAATACAGATTACACTAACTGATGAAGAATAGTTTACAAGGAATCAACAGTAGAGTGGATGAAGCAGGGAATCAAGTCAGCAATTTGGAATAAAGGGAAGCAGGGAATGATCAGAACAGTAGAAATAGAAAAAGAACAAAAAAACAAGGATAGTGTAAGGAATCTCTGGGACAACATCAAGTGTACCAACATTAGCATCATGAGGGTGCCAAAAGGAGAAGAGAACAAGAAATTGAAAACTTATTTGAAAAAATTGTGATGAAAAATTTCCCTAACCTGGTGAAGGAAATAGACATACAAGTCCATTAAGTATGGAGAGTCCCAAACAAGATGAACTCAAAGAGGCCCACACTATAAAACATCATAATCAAAATGCAAAGGGTTAAAGACAAAGAGAATCTTAAAAGCAGCAAGAAAAAAATAGTTAGTGGTCTATAAGAGAACCCCCCTAAGACTGTCAGCTGATTTCTCAGCAGAAACTTTGCAAGCCAGAAAGGATTGGTACAAAATATTCAATGATGAAAGTCAAGTACCTATGATCAAGATTATGGTACCCAGAAAAGCTATCATTTAGAATTAAAAGATAGACAAAGAACATTCCAGACAAGAAAAAGTTAAAGGAGTTCATCACAATTAATTATTACAAGAAATGTTAATGGGTTTTTAAAAAAAGATAAAAAGATAAAGATCAAAAATGTGAATAATAAAATGGCAATAAATTACTTTAAATACAAATAGATTAAATGCTCCTATCAAAAGGTATGTGAAATAATATTCTCAAGGTCCATCCATGTTTTTGCAGATGGTAGTATTTCATCTTTGCTTATGGCTGAGTAGTATTCTATGATATTTATGTGCCACATCTTCTTTATCCAACCCTCTACCAAAGGACACTTTTGTTGATTCCATGTCTTGGCCACTGTGAATAATCCTGCAGTGAACATAGGGGTGCATATATCTTTGTGAATACATGTTTTTGAGTTTTTCAGGTAGGTACCCAGTAGAGGGATTGCTGGGTCTTATGGTAACTTCATTCTCAATTCTTTTAGGAGCCAGTGAACTGTTTTTCAAAGTGGGTGTACCAGTCCACATTCATACCAGTAGTGAATGAGGGTTCCCTTTTCTCCGCAACTTCTCTAATACTTGTTATCACTTGTCTTGTTGATGATAGCCATTCTAACAGGAGTAAGGTGGTATCTCATGGTAGTTTTGATTTGCATCTCCCTAATAGCTAATGAGGTTGAACATCTTTTTCATATATCTGTTCACCATTTGTATGTCTTCTTGGGAAAGGTGTCTGTTCAGCTCCCCTGCCCATTTTTCTTTTTTCTTTTTTTTTTTAAAACTATTTTATTGCTTATGCTATTACAGTTGTCCTGAAGTTTCCACCTTTGTCCCCCTCCACCCACTCCCCCACTCCCTCAGGCAATCCCCATACCATTGTCCATGTCCAAGGGTTGTGCATATATGTTCTTTGGTTACTCTATTCCCTGTACTGTACTTTACAACCCCATGACTATTCTGTAACTACCAATTTGTACTTCTTAATCCCTTCATCTTTTTCATCCATCCCCTCAGAGCCCGCTCCCACCTGGCAACCCTCAAAACTTTTTTCAATTAGGTTGTTTGGTATTGAGTTTTACGAGTTCTATATATTTTTTCAATATTGAGCTTTTGTTGGAGCTGTTGTTTGCAAATAACATCTCTCACTTGGTTGGTTGCCTCTTTGTTTTCTTTATTGCTATCTTTTGCTGTGCAGAAACTTTTTAGTTCAATATAGTTCTTTTCATTTATTTTTGCCTGTGCTTCTCTTGCGTTTGGGGTCACATTCATAAATTGTTCCCCACAACCAAGATCTGTAATTTTAGTACCTATGTTTTCTTCTATGCTAAGTGAAATAAACCCATCAGAAAAAGCTAAGAACCATATGATTTCACTCATATGTAAGATATAAAACTGAAACTCATGGACACAGACAATAATGTGGTGGTTGCCAGAGGGAAGGGGCTGGGGGTTGGAGGGATGCTGAATACATAATGATGGAAGATGGTTTGACTTTAGGTGGTGGGTACAATATACAGATCTAGTATCATAGAAATGTACAATTGAAGCCTATATGATCTTATTAACCAATGTTACCCCAATACATTTAATATATATAATAAAAAATGAAGACACATGGTGACTGAATGGATAAAATTAAGACCTTTACATATGTAGACATATCATGTCTACAAGAAACTCACTTCAGATTTAAAGATACACACAAAGTAAAAGTAAAGGGATAGAAAGAAATATTTTCTTAAAATGGAAACAAATAAACAAACAAAAAGCTGGGGTAGGAATACTTATACCAGACAATATAGACTTTAAAACAAGCGCTATAACAAGAGACAATGAAAGAGCCATTAATTTTACTTCTGGGTATTTATGTGAAGAAACCCAAAATGCTAAATCAAAAAGACATTTATGTCCATATATTTACTGTAGCATTATTTTCAAGAGCCAAGATATAAAACAGTCTAAGTGTCCATCAATAGAGAAATAGATAAGGAAAAAGTGGTGCATATATGCAGTGGAATATGACTTAGCCATAAAAAAAGAATGAAATCTTGCCATCTGCAACAACATGGAAGGACCTAAAAGATATTATGCTAAGTGAAATAAGTTAAACAGAGAAAGACAAATGCCAGATGATTTCACTTATATGTGAAATTTAAAATCAAAATAAACAAGCAGACAGAAACAGACTTATAGACAGAGAACATTTTGAGGGTTGACAGATGGAGAGTGGTGCTTGGGGGAATGGGTGAGAAAAGTGAAGGGATTAAGAAATACAAGTCGATAGTTACAGAGTAGTCATGGGGATGTAAAGTACAGCACAAGGAATATAATCACTAATATTGTAATAAATATGTATGGTGTCAGATGAGTACTACATTTTTCAGGGTGATCACTTCACAGATTATATGAATTTCTAATCTCAGGGTTGTACACCTGAAACTAATATAATATTGTAGCCCAACAATAATTTTAAAATAAAAAATAAGAAGGAAAGAATCATGACTAAGTTAGTTTTAGAAGGTAGTTAATTAGATAAACAATGATATATCAAGTTAAAACAATGTAAGAAAGAGGAAGAACAAAAGAAGATCTATTGTTAGTGTGTGGTCTGTGCGTTTGCTGATAATTGTAATATTAATTGATGTCATGCATTTTCATATAAAACTACATTATATTAATGGTGACTGCAGTAGGTAGAGCAGAGAATTCCAAGGCTTAATGGGCATGAAGAAGAGTATACAATTGAATGGAGCTCCATTTGTCTCATAGAACTCTAGACATTAACAGGGTTTGGTATCACCAGGTATTAGAGAGGGCAAGAGCGCTCCTTAAACTAGGACCAGAAGGGAACCTCCTCAACCTGATGAACTTTATCCATGAAAAACACATGTCTAACATCATAATGGCAGAAAAACTGAAAGCCTTCCTAAGAATAGGAATGAGACAAGGATGTTCACTCTTGCCAGTTCTATTCCACATTGTACTGGAGGTCCTAAATGGGAGAATTAGTCAATAAAAAGAAATAAGGAGCATCCAGATGAGAAAGGAAGAAGCAAAACTATCCCTATTTGGCAGATAATAATCTTGTGTATAGAAAATCTTAGAGAGCCCTGCAAGAAAACTAGTAGAGCTAATAAACAAATGCAGCAAGGTTGCAGGATACAAGAACAATATGCACCAACCAGTTGTATTTCTACACACTAGCAACAATCCAAAAACAAAATTAAAAAGCAGTTCCATTTAACACAACATCAAAAATGTTCAGGAAAAAGAAACAAGAGAAGTATAAGATCTGCACAGTGAAAATTATGACATCATTGCAAGAAATTAAAGGCGGCCCAGGTAAATGAAAAAGCATCCCATGTCCATGTATTGGAAGCCCTAATATTGTTTAAATGACAATAGTTCCCAAATTGATCTACAGATTCAATGAAAACCTTATCAAAATCCGAGCTGCCATTTTTGCATAAATTGACAAGCTGAACATAAAATTCATATGGAAAGGCGAGGGATATAGAATAGACAAAATAATTCTGAAAAAGAAGACAAAGTTGGAGGATTCCCATTTTCTCATTTCAGACTTACTGCAACACTGTAATAATCAAGACTATATGGGGCTGGTATAAAGGTTGCCATATGAATCAACAGAATAGAATTTAGGATTGAGAATCCAAAAAGAATCCCATATATCTATGGTCAATTAATTTTCGACCAGGGTGCCGAAATGATTTAATAAGGAAAGAATAATCTTTTCAACAACTGGATATCCACACATAAAAGAATGAAGTTCTGGAGCCCTGCTTCATACCATATATAGAAACTAAATTAAAATGGATCAAAGAACTAAATGTAGGAATTAAACTATAAAACTTATAGAAGAAAACACAGAAAAAATCTTCATGATTTTGCATTAGGAACTGGTTTCTTAGATATAACACCAAAAGCACAGAAACAAAAGGAAAAAAAAAACAGGTAAAGTGGACATCGTAAAAATTAAAATAGTTTGTGCATTAAAGGACAGCATCAAAAAAGTGAAGAGACAACCCATAGAATGGGAGAAAATGTTTATCAATTACATATCTAAAAAGGGACTTATATCTAAAATATATAAAGAATTCTGTCAACTTAATAACATAAAAAACAATTAATGTAATTAAAAATAAGCAAGTTTTCAATAGATATTTCTCCAATGAAGACAAACAAATAGTCTATGAATACATGAAAAGATGTTCAACATCATTGGTCATTAGAGAAGTGGAAATCAAAACCATGAGGAGATAGCTACAATAAAAAAGACTGAAAACAAGAAATATTTGATGAGAGTGGAGAAATTGGAATGCTCATACATTGCAGGTAGGACTGTACAATGTTAACCACTTTGGAAAAATACTTGGCAGTTCCACAAAATGTTAAGTACAGAGTTATCATGAGACCTAGGTATATAATGTCCTCAAAGAACTGAAAACATCTTCACACCAAAACTTGTACAGAAATATTTATAGCAGTGTTCTTCATAATAGCCAAACAGTGAAAGCAATTCAAATGTCAATCAATTTATAACTAAATGAACAGACTGTGGTATATTTATATAATGGAATAAAGAAATGAAGCACTGATATGTGCCACAACATGGTTGAATCTGGAACACACCATTCTAAGTGAAAGAAGCCAGACACAAAGGTCACCTATTGTGTGATTCCATTTGTATGAAATGCCCAGAATAAACCAATCCATAGAGACAGAAAACAGACTTGTAGTTGCCTGAGGCTGCTCTGTGAACATGTTAACGCTTTCCTGTTTACTTTAAAAGAGTGAATTTTATGGTATGTGAATTATATGTCAATAAAGGTATTATTTCCAAAAAACACAAGGAAAGCTAATGCTAATCAGGAAGGAGGAAATACAATAATAATAAACATAAGGTTAATTCTGGGTTTCTATCAAGTCCTCATGTAATAGAAGGTTATTAGAGCTTGAGTCCTTTCGACTCCAATATTTAAGAGTAGATCTTCCGTCTGTTAAAACACATACCTCCTCTCAAGTTTTTTTTTTTCAAATTTATAGTGCGATTTAGATTTCATATCTTTGTCTTTCCAAACCCAAGGGGTTTGGGGAAAAAGAATAACAGAGAGGGACTTTGCCTCTCTGTCATCAGCTCTGGTCCATCCGATGTAATCGATATGTACCACCTGTTTGTCCTCCGCTTACCAGGTCTGAGGGCTGGGAAGCAACAGATTGAGATGTTACCATATGAAAAGCTTGTATGTAGGAAAGCATTTTGGAGGAAAACATCTTTTGAGACAACCTGAGGTTAATTCCTACATTAAGCAACGCCTGTGGCTCCAATTTGTGGCAAAGAAACACAGGACTGTCTGAAAATGCCACCATAAAAAGCTCTGGGTAGGCTAATAACCAGATTAGAAATATGACTACTCAAGAATATTCGAAGAGCCCATATGCTGTTTAAATCTAAAAGAAAAGAGTAGCAGAAGGAAAGACAAGATTAACCTTGTCTGGTATTAGCTGAAGTAAAGACAGAGCCTATGAAAGCCTTTTGCTGCCATGGTAAATCATCACCGTTCGGTATGTCAACATGGATTTATCTCAAAGGCACTGTTGTAACACACTAAACGTAGGAGGAAACATGCAAAGAACTCTAGAACTCTGTCTAAAATACCCAGACTAAGCTTATATCATCTCCCTGGAGTTGTAGGAACCACCAGGGTGAAATCAATGGGTCAATGCTGATGTTCTTATTGGCTCTATATTTACTCACTAGGGATGAAAGAATCATCTTAGTAATTGAGAGATGCCTTCTGACTCACATACAGCTAAAGAAGCCAGCTTTTCCTTGGTGTCTGAAAGCATTTCAATCATTTTATTTCAGCAATTTATACCTCATGCACTTTCCACTCTACATTATGGTTGGCCCCAGGAGTAGGTCTGAACTGGGAAAGAAACCATTTTTACAATGCCTCAAGCCAAGATTAGAGAGCAAAATAGCTTAAAAATCTAGAAGGAAAATTCATCTTTATAAGATTTCCAGACTAATGCATGTCATACAGGTAGAAAGGATATGGGTATACATACTAAATACTTTACACACGCATGCACACATATCACAGAAATCCAAAGCCACCCTGGCTGGTGTGGTTCAGTGGATTGAGCGCTGGCCTAAGAACCAAAAGGTCACTGCTTTGATTCCTGGTCAGGGCACATGCCTGGGTTGCAAGCCAGGTCCCCAGTTGGGGTTGTGCGAGAGACAACTGATTGATGTTTCTCTTGCACATCGATGTTTCTCTTCCACTTTTCTCCCTCTTCTCGCTCTAAAAATAAATAAATATAATCTTAAAAAAAAAAAAAAGAAAGAAATCCAAAGCAAAGTTAACTTTTAGTGGCTCCTGGCAGAAAAGAAGTTGTATGCAAGGATAGATAGGAAGATACTGTTACATTTAATGTATTGATTTGCAGCAACAAACCTTGTCATACATGGAAATGTCTAGCTGATTCCCTCTACACATTTATGTGGACCCAGATTGATTGTGTTTTATAAGCCTGTGTACAATATGCTTGTCCCATGAAGAACTGTTCAGTTATATCAAAAGCAAGAGCCAACTTGTGCAATGGGAGCTGAAACATACTTGCATCTAAACCCAGGAGCTCAAATATTCTAGGATTTATGACTGGGGAGGAATTATTCATTTAAAAGTAAAATTCAAAACTAGAAAACCTGAAGCCTCAGGAAAAGAATATTGGCATTCTTGTTCTTAGCACTGCTCTGTTCAGAAATTTATCAGAGTCATAAGCCATTAAAGAAATCAGACATAACAGATATAACACAATGTAGTCAAATCTACTTTTGTTCTTGCATTTGTTTATACACTCATAAAATCATCAAATTAAGTCCATCCTGTAAAAGGGACCAAAACATAGAGCCCTCCAGTTCCCAATAACTTTAGTTACTATCTCAGTCTTGGACCATGGCTGGTTGTTTTCTTTGACCAGCAGCTATACTCTTCTAATTACTTAGAAATAGAAGGGTATTTAAGTTCATGGGCTTCGGAATCTGTAGACCTGAGATTCAGACTGAATCATAGTTCTGCCACTTAACTACATCACCTTAGGCAAGTTAACCTCCTGGAAGATTGTTATGAAGACTAAATAAGATAACATGTTATACGGCGCCCGGAAAGAACTTAGTAGGTGTTTGATTAATTCTATTAGTACTATTCATAGTACAACAGTATAATAAAATTAAGGTTATTCGCTGACCACACAATATAATAATTTAGGGTAATAAAACACCTTAGGAAATTAGCGAGATAATTCATGAGCTCATTTTAAATGTGATATATTTGTCAGATGTACTTGGAATAAAATTATTTTATTCTCTATCTCCTCTCCAGGCCCATTGGCCATACTCAGCAGATAGGTGTGTTGTTGAGGGCTGGGTGAAGAAGGCACTAAAATATTTTCAGTCAAAAAGAGCATGATTTACTCCCAAGGAAGAATGAGAATAAGAAAGTGGGGTAAGAGGAAGCAAAAAGGAGACTACATGGTTTGAGGTAAAAGGCAGTTTTCATAGAGTATGAAATTTGTGGGTGAGAGGATCTTAGAGGAAGCCTTGGGGAATGAGAGGGTGGGAGAAAGACAAATAGAGGAAAGAATTTTCTCAATCTTATGATCTTTTTTAATGTTTCTTTCTTATTTTTCAATTACAGTTGATGTGCAATATTAGTTTCAGGTGTTCAACATATTGATTGGACATTTAATAACCTTCAAAGTGTTCATTCTGATAAATCTAGTACTTGTCTGACACCATACATTTTACAATACTATTGAGTATATTTCCTATGCTATGCTTTACATACCCATGACTTATTTCAGAACTACCAATTTGTCCTTCTTAATGTTATCCTCTTTTTCACCCAGTCCCCCAACCCCCTTCTTTCTGGCAACTATCTGTCTGCTCTCTACATCTACAAGACTGTTTCAATGTTGTTTGTTCATTTATTTTGTTATTTAGATTTCACATGGAAGTAAAATCTTATAGCATCTGTCTTTCTCTCTCTGACTTATTTCACTTACCATAATACTTTCTAGGTCCATCCATGTTGACAGAAATGCCAAGATTTCTTTTTCTTTTTTCATGACCAAGTAATAGTTTGTTGTATATATGAACCTTTTTATCCGATCACCTGTCAATGGACATTTAGGATGCTTCTGTATCTTGGCTATTGTAAATAATGCTTCAATGAACATAGGTGCACATATATTTTTTGAATTAGTGTTTTGGATTTCTTTGGATAAGTACTCAGAAATGAAATTGCTGGGTCACATGGTTGTTCTACTTTTAATTTTTTTTTTAGAAAACTCCATGCTGTTTCCATAGTGGCTACACTAATTTACAATAAATAGGTGGAAATTTTTTAAGGAAAATTTCATAGCAGTGCAACTTACACTAGCCAAGTGCTGGAAGCAACCTAACTGCCCATCACTAAATGTGAGTGGATCAAAAAACTGTGGTACATTTACGCAATGGAATACTATGTAACAGAAGGAAGGAGCTTATACCACTCACAACAGCATGGATGGACCTGGAGAGCATTATGCTAAGTGAAATAAGCCAGGCGGTAAAAGACAGATACCACATGATTTCACCTATAAGTGGAAACTAATCAACCGAAGAAACAAGCAAGCAAAATATAACCAGAGAGCTTGAAATAAAGAACAAACTGACAGTAAACAGAAGAGGGGGGGAGGGAATAACAGGGGGAAACAGTAAGGGTAATCAAGGAACATGCACAAAGGACTCATAGACAAAGCCGAAAGGGGGTAGGATCAAAGGAGGGAGGTGGGGATGGGACGGGCAGGGGGAGTGGTGGAGGGAAATGGACAAAACTGTAGTTGAACAACAATAAAAGAAATAATAATAAAATAAAATAAAATACAGTAGTTAATTTACATAAAAAGCAGAAAACTAATTTTACTAATAACAAAGGAAAACACTTTCTAGATACTAGGAATTATTATTATATTAATTATAACAGTTACATTTATTGAGTAATTTAATAAATAAAATTACCAGTGGTCAGAGAGGGTATATGACTTCCCCGATGTCACAAAGCTAATAAATTGTGAAATTGATTTTACAAAAATTCAGGCTTAGCTTCCAAAGTACTTAATAATCATACTATGTTACTGTAAAAAGATAATAATTTTTTTCTAAACTGTGTTTACAGTACATATTCAACAGGCAGAGTGTGTAAGGTAAAAAGAACCAAAAAACAAAAACAAAAAAAAAAACAAAGAAAAAATAAAAATAACTTGTACTCCTACTCCACTCCCAGACATAACTACTGATACTATTTTGAATATATTCTTTCAGCTGGTTTTTAAATCTTCTTTCTTTTATTTTATCTTCTTAACTCAGTATTGATTACTTTGTTTTGGTTTTCTCTAAACTTATTCTTAATCAAATAGAACAAGTCCCAGTATTTAAATGCCAAAAGAAACCACTTTGTTATTTCTTTTAACTTACCAAATGCAACACAGAGACTTCAGTGTACTTTGTAAATCATTCTGTCACTTTCCTGTCTCCCCAAAACCAGAAACCTCTGAATTCCTCTCTCTTCTCATGCCTAAGATATCTGTTGTACTAATTAGAGGCTCTTCCCTGGGATATATTTAATTAATCCCTCTAGGCTATCAGGAGAGGTAAATGATTCAACAACCTGCCTTTTTAATAAAGCTAGACCCATAGGTTCCATGTTCAAACCTGATAAGCCATAACACAATACTTACAAGTTAATCCTAATGAATTTATTTACAATAACCCTAATAAAACCACTAAACCTGATTAACAATATAAATAATGACCCAGTCACCTATCAATGGACATTTAGGATGAGTTTTCAGACACTGGTTTAAGAACCAGATGGATCTGAATTTTAATCCTAGTCCTACCACCTTCTAGCTGCAAAAATTATTTAACTTTTCTAAACCTTAAATTTCATCATCTGAAAAATGAAAATAACCAAAAAATGGAGATAAATTTTCAGGGCTGCTATGGCTGTTATGGGAGATATATCTATATATCTATATATCTATAAATATATTTATAGATATATAGATATATATATAGTAAAATACCTAGAAATAATCAGGGTTCAACAGAAGTTTATTTCCTCATCTCTTTAAGAAATATATCGTTGATGAAATGTATCACCTGTTTTTTTTAAAAATTAAAAATAGCTTATTGATATTGAGAATAAAATATATATGTCAAGAGATATTGAACTATCATGGAGATGTAATAATATATTACTATACTTTAAAAACAGTTTAACTGTTCTTATTAAAAGCAATTAGACTTACGTAAAAGTACAGAATGAGCTTGACCTTTCTGGATTCATAGAGATTGAATATCACTAATGGCTAATTCAATATTTTATGTTTTACTACAAAATTCTTTTCATAGGGGCAAAATACTTACCATCAAGTATAAGTTTGAACCACATGATCTTAGTTAATCACCATTAATTTGCCCTATTTTCATAATGATGTGCTTCTAGCTATATACCAGCTCATTTCCTGATTACAAGAAAAACAGTGAAAGAAGTCAAATAATGGGATCTTATATCTTTTACACAGTAAGACAAAATAAGGTACAAGGCCTATACTCATAAAAAATAGGACTAAGGTAGTAAATAAACACAACCAGCCAGATTAGTTTTTTAAAGGAGAGGTTGGGACGGATAATAAAGTGACACATTCTTCTTGTTATATGCAGTGGTGTGGAATAGGAAATATATAAAAAATAAGGTGTTGCAGTAGTGGCCAGGAGTTGCAGGGGTAGAGGGGGATGAGTAAGCAGAACACAAAGGATTATTAGGGCAGTGGAAATATTCTGTATTCCACTGTAATGATGAATGCACGTCATTATGTATTCACCGCATGCCCAAACCCATAAGATGTACCACACCAAGAGTGAACTGTAATGTAAGCGGTGGACCTTAGGTAACAATGATGTGTCAACATAGATTTATCAAGTATAATAAATATGTCACTCTGGTGAGGGATGTTGATAACTGGGGAGGCTATGCATGGGTGGGGCCAGGGCTATATGGAAATTTCCGTATCCACCTTTTAACTTTTCTGTGAACCTAAAACTGCTCTACAAAATAAGCATTTTTTAAACATGAGGCATCATATCAGTGAACTCAGCTATTCAGCTGCTGTGTGTGTTTAGGGATTTGCCTTTTGATAACTCATAGAAGAATAATAGTTGCTTGTGGTGGACAAAGGAGGAGGAAATATGGAATCAGAAGAGATAAAACAAAAGCAAACTCAGAAAAATAAAAATGTTAAATAACAAGTGGAGGTAAATAATCTGTGAAAACCTAAACCTTGGACTTTGTGTTTTTCTTTGGCCAGCTTTAGCTGTGGGGCCATTGTGACCCACTTTAAGGAATTTAAGAGCAGGATAAATAAGAGCAGCTCACGGCAAGACTAGACCAATACCCCCACTGAGTCACGTTAGGACACTTTCATGCTTTAGTCAGATAAATGCAGAGACTTTAGGTCCCAGGGTAAACTTAAAACCTCATGGATCTATGTTCCTCAGGAAGCTTCGATGGTGCAAGGAAAAAGCTGGCAGGGCCTACCTCACGCATCTCAAGATGCTCTTTCCCACTGCTGCCGTTGGCTCACGTCCCCCTCGGTGTTCTTTGTTCTTCTGATGTCTGAAAAGGGTATTTGCTGAGAAAGTGGTTCTGCGGCGTGATATGTGTGGTGCCATTCATCCTGCCAGGGGCTGGGTGACAGGTGTGGCAATTAAGGATGGAAGAAGTGCCAACAGCTGAGCAGACCGGAGTAAAAGACAGATTACTGGGCTAAGTGGGCTGCTTGCATTTCTCGTGCGCGCCTCCACAGCATTCGGGGGCCTGGCCTTCAGGACAAATATACGATCCACACTGCGCCTCGTGAGGCACTGACCCAGGGTCTGGCATTCTGGGAATGGATGGCTTCAGACAGAAGGTTAGAACTGAGTCGAGATAAAGGTCTTCAGGCTTGAGAAAGGAACATTTACCTTGTGACTAGAACCTGCGGTGAGATTCAGGCTGTTTTTCTCCAAAGACCCTGTAGTTCATCACCCATGTCAAAGCACAAATCAAAATGAGGAAAATTATGAAACAGAAACCTGAAGAAAATGACCTCCCAATGTTCTTGAAAACATCAAACACTTCAAAGGAAAAGAAAACACTTGCAAAGATGCACAAAACTGCTTTTACCACTTGGGAAAAAGAACTTATATACTCAACCTGAATATTAAAGTTTCAGGGGAAAAAAAAAGAACCACATTTTATTTAGTTTTCTTCCTATTCTTCATCCTCTCTGAGACTTATGCTGAATTCAGTGTAGGAAAAATTTACTACTTATTAAATAGAATTTTTTCCCTGTCAAGTTTTAAATTGCTTTGAATAGCTTTTCATGATTTTTAATTTTATCAACATGAAATTGGTAATTATTTATGGCTTATCACACCTGAGACAAGATTTCTAGAGATAAAAGCTAAGTTAGATGTAAAGTAATTTCTCCTGAAATAAAAGTTTATTTCCTAATCATAGAAAGATTTATCTTGGCTCTTTCTGGGTCTTGCAAATAAAATCAGTCCTCAGTGAGGCTTTCTCTATTCAAATTTTAAGGACTCTAGAGCTAGAAAAGAGATTCAATTCCTAGTAAGGGGATCCTCAATATATATAGATTGATTTATTTGCAGATCACAGACACGCTGAATAAAACATTGACTCACTCAGAAAATGGACATGCCTTACAGCTAGGAGCTGGGCTTGACATTGTCCCCAAGACAGGAAAATCGAAGACCCTGAGCTTTTGGTATACTGTAGGTCATGTGCTTTGTTTAAAAGCAGTGAATAGTACAAAGTAAAGAAGAAATAAGCTACTAAACATGACATTTTATTTCTGGCTGGCAGATCTGCTGAATTTTATTTTAAAATTAGTTGTCACAGTAGCCAGGGCTGGGTAACTATAAATGAATGTCATGCAGGACACTGTGGTCCTTCTTACTATTCAAAGGCAGCTTTCCTGCAACTATTAAATGTCCAGAGAAGGAAATAGAAATAGGAGGACTTTTAGCTCTGGCTGGTGGGGGTCAGTGGATTGATCACCGGCCTGCAAACCAAAGGACTGCCAGTTCAATTCCCAGTCAGGGCACATGCCTGGGTTGTGAGCCAGGCCCCCAGTAGGGGGTGCTCAAGAGGCAACCAGACATTGATGTATCTCTCCTTCCCTTCCCCTCTGTCTAAAAATAAATAAATAAAATATTTTTTAAAAGAAATAAGAGGACTTTTTAGTAGATAGCTGAAGGCTCTGCATGCCATTAAACAAATGCAGAACGGTGGCAGCTTATTTATGAGTCCCTAGGTATTAAAGTATTTAAGGCTTAAAAGAAAATGTCCCCAAAATCAATTTCCCTAAACATAGCAAACGTTACATTTATCCTTGCCCATAGATTTCTTCTTTCGGGTCAGAGATGATGGAAGGGGATTTAATTCACTGCCCAGGATTCTGTTCTTAGATTTGTACCTGTCCATCTAAAAAGCTTCGGGCAAATCATTATTTGTTTTCACAACTCCATGAGACCTGCAGCACTGTCAATCATGCAAATAATTTTAAATGGGAAAAAGAGATAGACTCGATATTTTATAGTATCTAACAGGTATTGAAAACATTGAATATGCCAGGTG
>PVJD01009138.1:50773-65988 GCA_004026545.1 Mormoops blainvillei | reverse complement strand
CCACCTCATGAAGACAGCCACAATCAGAACACCAGGTTGCTAATCCCCCATTAATTCCCCATTGGCTAAAGGAGACACTTGGAACCTAAAATCTGTGAGGCTCATTCCACCTAAAAGACTGGACCTACTCAGGGCAGCCATATTCACATTAAGGGAACAGGCCAAGACGTGTCCTGGCTTAGAAGGAGCCCTGTGCACGGCTACACATTCTCTCCTGGGTCTCGTGTCTCTGTCAGAAGGAAGCCTTGATGAGATGCCATTAATCACTTCCACTAGCCACAGGAAGGTGCCAGTGCTGGGAGAGAAGTGCTGCCCTGCAATCAAAAGGTCTGTGGACTGCACTTGGAATCTCAAAGAAAGCTTAACTGGAACAGGCATCCTTCAATAACCAACATCATAATCTCCCCCACACGTTGCCATCCCAAACAGACACATCCAGGGAGTCCTGCTCTAGAAAGCACTTTTCAGGAAGCAGTTGGCTTAAGACATCACCCAGCCAATTCACTTTGACACTGATGAGCAATGTCACTGTCCTTAGAAAACAGAAATAAAAATTGCAGTCACTATGACAGCCAACTACTGGCAAGTCTTTTGAGGTTTTTTTTTTTTCCAAGTGTAATTCACTAAAGAGGAGACAGGGGAAGTGGGTAGGTACAAAGAGCTGCCTGTCTAATTGGAGGCTTAAGATAATTAGCAGACATTCTAAGTTTCCATTCATTCACTTGTTCATTCATTCAATAAATATTTACTAAGAGGAAGGTTCTGCTCTGGATGCTGAGGATACAGAAGTAAACAAACTAGGCACAATCCTTGCTCTCACGGAATGTATGTACCAGCAGTAGGACACAAGCAAAAAACAACGAAGTAGACAGATAAACAAAGGCATTTCAAGCAGTGTCAAGTGCCAGGATGGGACCACACTCAGAAGTGTGACAGAAAGCGTGGCCTGTACTGGATGGAGCAGGGCTGGACCCTAGGCAGGCAGGCTATGCTCTGAACATTTCCTGAGTGAGTGACCAGAGACAGCCAGGAAAGCTACGGCAAAGCCACTGAGGTGGGTGCAGGTTTTCTTGAAGGGGGTGCTGTTGGTGTTGAAGTGGGAGTATTGTGGGCGGGGGGGGGGGGAGGTTCTGTCCTGAGCACTGCAGGACATTTAGCATCTTTTGACCCGACCTACCTAATATCTTGCAGGGTCCCCACTGTAGCCATCAGGGTAGCAGAAAATGCTCCCGCTCACTTCTCCAGCAGGGGGTCTTAACTCCCCTTGTTGTGAACCATTGATAAAGGCAAGGGCCTGAGATAGACACAAGCATGGGCTGTTCAATAAAGAGAGAAGGCCAGTGTGTCTGGCAAGTAACAAGTGATGGGAAAAGATGGAAGGGATGGATGTATCACCATGAAGGCTTAGCTGCGGTATACTGACACTGCATGTCAGCTGAGGAGGTTTCATGTAGGAGACCAAGGGTGAGCAGAGCACAGACGCCAACATTACCTCACCCCTCTGTACACAGTTATCAGAAAAGGGGGTACAATTCCATGGGCAATCGGAGTAAGTATGCAACCTGGTGCTGCTATTAGCAAAGACAGGAGAGGCAGAGGGAAGTGAACTACCACTTTTAAAGCCAACCATCGTATTTCAACAGTCCTAAAATGTATGCTTTTATTGACATTTCAGCCTATCTGAAATCAGAATGGGTCTCATAATGACCACTGGCCGGGCAGAAGTCACGACATATTGTCATTGCCTTGGCCTGTGCATCAAAACCAGGAGAAGCTTAAAAGAAGCCTGAGAGACCATAAAGGACCTCTTTTAGAAATGCTGCAAGAATGGCAGCCCTGATGGGACAGAGAACAATACTACGGAAAGGGCGGGAGGGAGGACACTGCAAACTGGGGGAACTTAGAAGGGTCACGCCCTGAACACGAAATTCTAGGGACACTTGAACCAATTTCTTTCATCTACTTTTTCTGATGCACAGGAGTCATAGAGGATAAACATCTAAGTACAAGAATGATCCTTCAATATACAGCATTTTAAAATTCTAAATGTGAAAGTATTGTTATGATTTAATAAGCTTTATTCCTAGTGGTCATAAGAATAAGAGTGCACTTTGCAGACTAAAGGAAGCCCGGCAACACTTGCTGAGCAGCCAGTGGGTACCAGGAATTCCACATACACCACACAGCACGTTGACTCACAGCAACTCTCAAAATCCCTATGTGAACTCAGCCTCGCAGATGTTAATAAGTAACTTCATGTAGCATGTTTTCTTTTTCTCACTTCAAAGAAATCAGGTCCGATATTTAAAGGGCCAAGGTCACTCTGTAGAGACCAAAAGGGATCATATCCTCAAAGACATGTTCTTCCAATATTGTTTTTCTAATTAGCTTCCCCCATACCTTTGTGATTTTTTTTTAACTTCTCAACTTGACCAAGCTAAAGAAACTCAGATAGCTGGAAAAACACTATTTCTGGTGTGTTTGTGAAGATGTTTCCAGAAGAAATTAGCATTTGAATTAGTAGAGTAAGGAAAAATCCCCCTGACTAATGTGGGTGGGCGTCGCCCAACCCACTGAGGGCCTAAACAGAACAAAAAAGTGGAGGAAGGGCGAATTCACTCTCTGCTTGAGCTGGGACATCACATTCTCCTGCCCTTAAACATCACCACTCCTAGTTCTTGGTCCCTCTGACTCAGAATGAATTACACCACCAGCTTTCCTGAGTCTCCAGTTTGCAGATGGCAGACCATAGGCCTTCTTGGTGTTCATAATTACTCGAGCCCATTCCTATAATCAATCAATCAGTCTCTCTCTCTCTCCCCCCTCCTCTCTTTCTCTCCCTCTCTCTCTCCCTGTGCTCACTCTCTCTCTAAGGCTTCTGTTGGGATACATCTGTGTCACATGGGAGGGGTCACCTGTCCAGATCACACAGTTCTGCTCGTTACATTAGGTGCAGCCTCCTGGGATTGCCTGTTTGTGGCTGACTGTTCCACCACACAGTAAATTCCTTAATAAGGAAGCAGTGTGTCCTTCCTGGGCCCAGAGTACCCCAGCCCATTATACAGTGCCTGGAACACAAGCACACAACTGATATGTATTGAATAAATGGTTTATAGCTGACAGTCTTGGCGTTGGGTGTTAGGGGTTCCGTTTCTGCTCGTAGCTCTGCACCAAGTCTACATGCTCACATCCATGCCATGCCCCCTGGCGCCTGGGGCCTCATTCCAGCAAAGGAGGAGGTGGGCGTCTGAGACCTGAGGTCAAAGCTGGAGTCCCGCACAGTTGGGTTTATTTGGCCCATCCTGTGCTTTTACATGTTTGTAGCAATCTAAAAAAATTGAGAGATTTCATATAAAAATTCAGATCTCTGGCCTTTCTTGCAAAATGGAAGTTCTGGCAACACTGAGCCCACTTTGCCCAGGGGAGCAATGGTCCAGGGAAGAGTAATACTGCTCTTTAAATGAGGCCCAAATCTGCCACCCTGCACAGTGCCACTGAAGTCCCTGCACCAAGGTCAAACATCAGCTGCCATCTAGTATCATGTGACCCCATTTCTTTTCCTTTAGTAAATAAATATCCATAAAGATTCTAAGAGAGCCATATTTTAAAATCTTTTAGAGAGAACATATTTCTTAACAGGAGTGAACTTTTAAACCCCAATTACCCAATAATACAACCAACTGTCCATGTCACATTTACCGTATGTGCCAGGTGCCATTCTAAGCACATCAACTTACCCCTCTCTATCTTCACGGTGGCCGTATGAGATAGGAACTATGAGTAGCCATATTTTTAAAGAGAGAAAACTGAGGCACAGAAAGGTTAAGTGAGTTGTGCAAGGCCACATAGCCAGGAGCCCAGGGAGCCTTCACGTACCCACTACATGCTGTTGGGATGTACTTCTGAGCTGGAGGAGCCCAGCCAGACTCACACCCAGACTGCTGCACTCACCTGTTAATTAATTTAACCTCCCCTGCTTTCCTACCATTTTTCAGAAGGGGAACCTGAGACTCAGAGATAGGAAATCATTTGTTCCCCAAAATTTATACAAAAAATTTGAGACAGGATGGAGGCCTGAATCCAAGCTCACTGACTTCCAGCCCACTTCTCTGTTTTCTACACTATGGTGCCTAATCCTGGAGCCTAGACTAGAGTTAAATTCTTATACAGCTTCTTCCTGAACCAGGGAATTAAATCATTTTAGAGACTCTCACTCACTACTTTGCACAATGTGATGCCACATGACCTGGCTTAATGATCAGTTTCACGGGGAAAGAGGCCAAATGCAGTGGGATGTCCAGTGTCAGCTTGGGTACAGGCATCTACAGGAACAGGTGAATTCCTGCACCAAGGTGCTTGAGAGAGAGGACTATCTAACAAACCCAGTTATCTAAGCTCAGGATGGAGAGAGTCAAGATTACTCAGATGAGTAATAATCAAAGATAACAAAAATATATCTCACATCACCAATTCACTGGAACTTTTAAAATAATACAATGTTGCCCTGACTGGGGGGCTCACTTGGTTGAAGCATCAACCCATACACCAAAAGACGGCAGGTTCAATTCCCGGTCAGGGCGCATACCTAGATCACAGGTTCCATCCTTGACTGGGGTGCATACAGGAGACAATCAACAGATGTTTCTCTCTTACATCAATGTTTCTCTCTCTCTCTCTCTCTCTTTCTCCCCCCTTCCTCCTTCCTCTCTCTCTAAAGTCAATAAACATATCCTCGGATGAGGATTTAAAAATTTAAAATAATAAAATGCCATGTGCTTCCATCTTGATAATATCTAAAATATCTTCTTCCACTGATCCCATTTCACCACATCCTGGAAAAAGAAGCCGAGGTAGCAGGTTCTAGAAATCCCTTACATGGGATGGATCTCACAGACTGGACTGTCTTATTGGGAAGTTACTTTTCACCCATAAATCTACAGGGCAGGTAGGTGTGGATATCCTCAGCTATATCAGAATGTATCCTGTTTGTTATTAGTACAGTTTTTGTCAACAATAATGTTGCCATTTATGATGTTCATTGGGCACTAAGTCCAGTGCTGAAAGCTGCAAACTCTGTCCTACTCATCAGCACAACTCTGCCATAAAGCAGGTACTAGTGTTGCCCTCATGTGAGAAAAGCCTAAAGGCTTAAGTGACAGGGCCAAGGTCCCACAGCTACGAAGTAGTGGGAGCAAGATCAATTAATATACAGGGCTTCTGTACTGCCTCCTTCTAGAAGTCTAATGGGTCCTGTGCCATAGTGGGATGTTTTCGGGTGTTGTTCTTGTTCTCACTCTTGTTGTTAAATCAGTCAAGGCTGCAAAAGATGATTGCCAAAACCCATTTCTTGAGGCCTCTTGAGGTTGCCAAGACCTCCGTGGGGTCGCCTAGGCTCTGACCCAGTGCTGTGACACCAGAATGCCAGCTGAAGGTCAGCGGGAGTCGCTGCAGCAAGCTTCAAGAGAAGCCTGTTGCTCTCCAGTGCTTGTTAGCATGAAATAATCATGCATTTCCTGTTGTTTGCAGGCCCAGTTACAAGGGTCAGCCTAAGAGCAGGCATGTCAATGTGGCTCACGGCAGGACGCAGGATGAGAATGGCAATTTATTTGAGCAGACCTGTCTACAGAACTAACACAATGTAAAAAGGTAGCTGATATAAATAAACTGCCTCCAGCAAGTACCAGCTACTTCCAATCTTTGTTAACGCTCACCTGGTGCCCAGGGTTTGGGGGCAGTGACAGGCCAGAAAGGAAAGAGTGGGGAAGAGCTACAATACTTGTTTTAAGAACTAAGTTTCAAAAACGAGGATCCTGTCCCAGCTGATGTGACTGAAACTCGGTCCTGGGACTCTAAGAGAAGACAGGCCACCTCTGGTCATATCCCTTCTGGGTTTTGCCAGGAGAGGCCAACTGAAAACTCAGCAATGTGATTCAACTGCTTCTTTGCAAACATCAGGAAGCGGTTTATCCTTCCAAGGTAGATTCTAACAAAATTGGGGGACAGAAACACAAATCTATTTGCCATAGGCAGTCTTCAGATTTTCATGGAATACAAGGAAGCCCCTTTCTCTCCCCAGCATCTTGCACCACCCACCCTGGGGTCTGTGTTGGGTTGGGGTGCACATGAAGGGCTCCCTCAGCAAAGTGGGAGGGGCCCGAACCCTGCCGGTCCAAAAAAAGGATGACCCTGGACCGTGTCCTGGGAGATAAACTCTGCATCCTTGGGATATCCTGACTGATAAGAGTGTCTCTGTGCACCTGAGACACGTGACCGTGCCAAGTAGTTTAGGCTAACCTGGTGATTGGTGGTGACCAGCTGTAGCTGTTTGTCTGGAGCCGGGGCCATGCCCTAGCAGCCTGGCCTCTGGAGGGAGGGTCCTGGAGACTGAGTGGCTAAGGTCAGGCCCACCGGCACTTGGGGCCTACATGACTGATTGCCAGTGCAATTCCAGGACACCGAGCCTTGGTGAACTTCCCTGGTCAGCAGCACTTTGCCGTAACTGTCATACATTGTTGCTGGGAGAACGGTGCTGTCTGTGTAACTCCCCTGGGAGAGCATGGCTGAAGCTGGGTTTGGTTTCTCCTAGTCTCTACGCTTTGTGTCCCTCTCCTTTGCTGATTTTAATGCATAGCCTCTCACTGTAATACATGGTAACTGCGCCTGACAGCTTTTCTGAGTTCTATGAGCCCTTGAGTCCTCATTGCAAATCCTGGAACCTGAAAGGTGGTCTCAGAGACCCCCAAAACAGGCAGGGAGGGAGGGAGAGGGGAGAGGGAGGGAAAGGAAAGGAATGAAATGACACAAGTAGAAAACAACCCAAGGGATTGTTCTAGTGCCAAATTTCTTACTGTATACCATGTATACAGGGACCTTGAAAGATAATGAAAATAGACAAAAATCAGAGGCTCCCTGTGCAACACCCAGGGCATAACTGAACACTCCATCATGCCGCCACGGAGACCGCCCTGTCTAACCGTTTCCCCAGGACAGAGCTAACCTCCACCTTGGAAAATAACTATTCCCTTCTGATGAAAACATTCCAGAAAATGAAATAAAACTTTCACAACTGTCTGGAAGACACTTAAACAGATTATAGCATTAAATGATGCCTTCCTTTTACTTTTGTGCTCAAGCAAGAGAACAAAGTGAGTTGTTGCCCATTTCTGAGCCACGGGTGCAAGGGCCCGCCTAAGCCGGCAGGGCTGAGGATAAGCACTCCAGGCCCGGACCTGCCACTAGAAACTCAGCCCTCCATTCATACGTACCCTTACCCTTCTCAATTCATTGAAAACCACTTCAAGCAAAAATCATTGGAAAGAAATTACTTCTGTGTATTACACCATAAGCAGTGACAAATGTCCCACATGAGGCTCGATGGTCCCGAAGCAACAAAATATTTGCTGAAGTGCAAAATGTAATAACTCAGGGAAAAGAAGTCCCCATGACAACTAGAAGGGAAAGGAAATGAGCGAGAATCTGAGACTCCGAGTCTCTTACAATACGAAGCGTCACTAATTTGTACCTGGAAATCCGTCTTTGGAATTGAAATCCCGGGGAGCAGCTCCCTCTCTATAGCTTCTCTGCCTGCCCAGCAGCATTGTTAAACCTAACGCGCTGCACCAGAGAAGAGGGGTGGGGGTCCAGGCACCAGGGTGGAATGAACCTGAGTCCCATCCAGGCTTCTTACGTCTGGAATCATAATGGTGCAGGTGCTCCCTGGGGTCTAGAGCAAGACTGGGATCCAGAGGCTCAATATGCAGACGTATGCAAGTTGTGGCCAATGCAGGGAACCACAGGATTTTCACACCATCCGATGCCTGGGATCATTTTCCAAGCTCTGTGTCCCATTTCTATTTCAGGAAGGTCCCAGGAAGGAAGTCCCACTTCTCTGACTTGGTTCCCCAGTGTGCTGCTCCCAGAAGCTCCTCAGTGAGGTCCCATTTCCCCAGACTCTCCCTTGATACCCCTACAAAAACCTATGGGACTAAAACTTTTTAACGATTTAACTAATTATCATTACAGAGAAACAGAAGGCAAAGAAACAAATGCTGAAGACCGACCCCTCTAAGCTCTTGGTTGTACAGCCACTTCCGCTCTCTGGGTCTTTGATGCTGTGTTCCTCCAGATGCTGTTGCTCTGGCCTGCCTGGCCCTGCCCAGCCCACACCTGCAGTTCTCCCTGACACCTTCCTAACAGGTGCCCCTCTTCCCAGAACACCAGCATCCTAAGACACAGCTATTAATTATTCAATATCTATCGAGGGGCTGCCATCGGGCTAGATATTTTTTTGTATCTCCTTTAACACAATCAACAGACCAATGGCAAAGGTATTGTGCAAGATCAAAAAATAAAGTTCAGAGAAGCCAAGCAATTAGCACAAGGTCGCATAGCTAGGATTTGGCAGACCTGAGATTTGAGCCCTGGTCCGAATGACTTTAAAACCTGCATATAAACCTACTGAAAGTCCAATCCAAGAGAAGAGGTGGTTAAATTTAGGTGACAAGTATATAATGCGCATTCCCAGGGTCTGCACACTGAGCCAAACCTCCTCTCTTCAGCTCAGCCCAGCATTCCCATGAGGTCCTTAATGCTGAAGTCATAAATTCTGACTTTACGGCTTTAAAGTGTGTTGTGTATGGGTGTGTGTGTGAGTGCATGTGTTCCTTCCCAGTTTTAATCTTCCATAAAACACTTGGATGATCAGCAATCCTGGAAGCCAATCATAATTCTAGTCATGAGGTACACCAACTAGCATAATTCAGCTCAGAAAAGATTCCCTGTGAAAGGACAAGGAGGACTGAGTGATGTGGGTGCCCCCTGGGTGTAAGTGGGTGGAGGCAGACAGGCGTTTCTGGGATGTGGAGGCCACTCCTTCCAAATGTCTATGTGATTCCCAAGGATTTTTCTCCACCCTAGAAGAGCTCATCCCAAAATTCTCAATCAGAAGCAATGCCATATCAATATTAGATCACTGAGATGTTTTCTGATGGACATTTTTCTAAAATATGTTAGACATTTTCTCATCTTTACTTTTTCCCATGATCTATTTTTAATTGAAGAAACCCACTCATACGGTTTTTAAAAAGGAAAGCCCACAGTGTGAAGGATTCCCACGGTACGCAGTTCTGCCCATTTTTCTTCCGAGAAAGATCTGGGAGGTTGCATCATGTCAAGCCGTACTGCACTGTCTCGTTCTTTTTAACACCTATTGTGCCCCTTCTGTGGACAGGCCATCATTTATTTAACCAGTCTCACACCGATGTACACAGGGGTGTTGTCCAGTCTTCTGTCATAAAAATAGGACAGGATTTGAAGATACCTTTTTGCTACCTGAGCTTTCTGCAAACTGAAGGCTGGGCGGTGTGGTTCTCGATGCAGGCGCAGGCCTGTGCTAACAAAGACAGTAGTCTCCAACTCGAACGTGAGGTCACCAACCAGGAGGTACGGGTGGACCTCTGCAGAGCACACCCATTTGAAGTGAAACGTGTTCTGCAGATTGCGTGATGCGTGGTCACTGCATGTATGCTCCTGAGAGACTCAGAGGACCCCTGGCCACTGACAGTGTAAACATACAGAGTCTAAAAAGTACTGCTCAGCATTGAAAACAAGCATTTCTTTCTGGTGGCATACGTGAGAAATACAGATGCTAAATTTCACCTCCACATCCTCCAGGGCATGGTACATGGCACAGTAACATAATACAATTTAGACACAACAGCAATCTTCAGTCATAGATCAGTCCACCTGACTGCAAAAAACGTTCTCCCCTTCCCACCGAGCGATGCTGTGAACTACCCCTGTGACTCAGACTCTGAGTTAACTCCAAAAATGTGGTTTCACATGTGAGGGCAGGGAGGGCTGGACATCCCCAGACACAATCGGAAAGAGTATAAATATTTATATAAGCTTCCTGGAAGGAAATTCAGCAAGGTGTACCAAAAGCTTTAAAATGGGGCTCACTACTCACCTTTTGACCCAGTAATTGTATATCCGTGTACTCCTAGGAATTTATCCTAAGAATGTGTGTGTGAATGTGTGTGTGTGTGTGTGTGTGTGTGTGTGTGTGTGTGTGTTTTCTGTACCCATTTATTCACTGCATTCTTTGGGGACCTGGAACACCTCAGAAGCAATGTAAAGGTCTGGCTGTCTGGAGTCAGTTAAATACATTATAATACACCTGTACCACACAGTGAACACCACACAGCCAACACAATTCATGTGATAAAGGAACAGTTCTCAAACTGTGGGACACAAATTATAATGAGTCATGAAGCCAGTTATCTCGCAGGCCATGGTCAGTTTTTCAAAAGAAGAATAGAAAATATGAGTGCATTACATAAGTAAGTGGAAGTATAGTTTCATGAAAACTCTTTAAAAATGCATGTGTGTTTACACTAGGTGATTATATAAAATCTATTTCTTAGTGCAGGATTTAGTAAAAATAAATATATTAAAAGCCACTATGGCAATAAAATATTCAGTAGCATGGTAACATCTCAAAATTCTATGTTTAAGGGAAAATACATAGATTAAAAATTATATAGTATAATCCCAAGTTTGAGGTAATACAAATAACCAAATGGATATGCACATATGTACACAGAAAAGGAACATCCCATGGGGAATAGGATTATGGGAGAACGTAATGTTTTCCCATCTGCTTTTACAATCGTATCTTCTATATGTCCAATAATGAACAATTACTATGTTATTAACCAGAAAAAAAACCAAAGCTATTTTTCAAATGTGGTTGTGGTTAAGTAAACTACAACCTTAAGATGGCCCCTAAAGGTGGGTAAATGGAGGCAGAGGAAATAAATGAGGTGACTAGGTAGCACCCCTCATCCTCCGGGACGTGCCTGCGAAATGCTCCCTTCAGAAATGGTGTATCCCAGTGCACGGGGCAAGTGGAGTGCTCCTATGAAAACATGCAGGTGAAAAATAGAAGAGTGGCACAGTTCAGTGTTAAAAGTATTCTGTATTATGGGATAACAACACACACAAGTGACTGTTGTTTCTATAAAAAAGAAAGGAAGGAAGAGAGAAAAGGAAATCAAAGGAGGGGAAGAGTAAAAAGAAAATGAAGTATTAAAATTATCTGCTATCCCAAAAAAAAGAAAAAGGAAGGAAGGAAGGGCGGGGGAGAGGGGGCGGGGAGGGAGGGAAAGAAAAGAAAATGAGGGAAAGCCTGTCTTTGAAATATAGCAGACCAAAAAATTTGGCAAAGCTTTCGAATGACTACAGGTCTCAGCCACCAAGTTTCCTTATGAGTTTATTAAATTTTAAAATGACCAAGAACTCAATAAACTTGTTTTAATTCATAATGAGTTAATGAAGTGGCCAATAACCTGACCTCTTTTCAAATTAGAGGAGGAATTTTATGAGCCAGTCCTACTTCAGGCCCTCATGATGACTTCATGTTAAAAAAAATAGCGACACCTAAAAGAAGTGTAGGGGGGCTGTGGTATGGAAGCATAATCATTAGTGACTTTATTTAATCTCCTGCTTTGCCTCAGTAGAGCCCCGGGGGACATGTGGCTGCTCAATGTGAAGCAAGGAGATGACAGCTTTTCATTATGAATTCCATTCCTTCATTTCTCAAAGCTTCCTCAAGTACAGATGAGACCCTGTCCTCAAAATGTTTACATTCTGTGGGTGAGACAATGACAGCTGCAGGATTTCCACTTAGTAGGCAATTTTGAGTTTCAGTTGGGACGGAAGAGGAGTCTTGCCAATGGAGGCGATGGGTAAGAAGAGTCAAAGCCGCCCTGCTCTTTCCATTCAGGTAAAACATGAATAACAGCACACGAAGAGCAGTGGGACAAGAGCACCGGTTCAGGACAGGTGAAAATCTTCCAGAATGAAGGAAATAAAAGCATCTGAATGTCACCGGTTATATTTTGGAAATAAGAGGTACAAAATTGTTAGACAGATGGGCCAATCCATCCTTTTGGATGTTACCATGAAAATCTGGGGCCAAACTAAGGTGGCTTCACTGATCACATAAAATTTTCAAAGAGTATATTGGTCGTATTTGTCCCTTTTCAAGTCTTGTGATTTGTTTTTGTATTCCTAGCATCCTTCAAAGTACTGGAGATAGCAGACAGTTATGAAATAATTATCCAGTATTAGTTAAATACAGTTGCTTGAATTTTAAGTGGAATCCAATAAGGATTTCAGAAAAGAAACATACAGAAACTCCCAAAGGCACCCGGATCAACTTGTTTATAGTCATAGTTAACTGACTTCTCATTCTTAAAAAATGCATATATCACCTATTTTGCTTTATTAGTATCTATTTTCCAGAGCTTTGCGTGTGTATCTCATTTAATCCTTATTACTACCCTATGAAGTAGGTATTATTAACACCTCCATTGTACAGATGAGGGAACTGAGTCACAAGCCAGTTCAGTTACTCATTCAAGGCAACACAGCCAGTAGGTCATACGGCCAATACTCTTAACCAAGCAACTGGCTCCAGAGCCCATGTTGCCCTACTGCCCCCTATTTCCAAGGCAGTCTAAATGTCTAGCATATGGCACCTTATTCTTTCTCCCGAAGCCACGGGAAATAGCTTGTTAAAATATTATGACCTTCCCTAAGTCCTTCCATACCCATGCCCATGTAGGGCACTGTCTGCCAGATCAAGGTAATTTTCTGCAGTGCCAAACCTCATTCCTCACTAGCTGAAAAGCAAAACAAAATGAAACAAAAGGACAATGAAGGGCTCTTTGGGCCCTCTGTGTACTGGACCTAAGCAAATAAAGTGGTTTTAATAAGGGAAGGGCAAGTGAGCACGTACATCAGTTAACCTGGCACCTTTTGTAGACCAGATAACCCTGGTCATGGAGTCTCAGAGCCCTGAAGACAGATGTGCCCTGTGTTCTGGGTTTTTTACTCTCTGAGATCTGAGTTTAATGAAACCAGCAGGTTTTAATGAAAACAAGTGGCAGAGCAGGATACATTTGGTAGTAAGTTAACTTTAGGGTAAAAATAGTTGATTGGTTTTATTTTCAAACAAAAGTCAGGTGTGTTGACACACTTCCGGTAAAATACCAAGGTAGTTATGCAGATATCTAATAAACTGGAGTTTCCTGAACTGGTTACACACTGTCAAAACACAACAGTGACAACCAAGGGTCAGAATCTTCTTTTAGAATAAAGAAAACTGGGTGCACTGAAGAAATCTGGTCACAAATAAATAAGGGGATATATAAAGTCTGCCATCTTCTATGTCTTCCTTCCAGCTTCATGTGTCTTGTCAAGAGAAGGAAAACTTTCAGTGCAAATATGCATTTGATTCTTAAAATCCACCCAGTACTTTTTCAGAAACACAGAGAAAGCAAAGGTCCCAGGAGAAATACCTAGGTTAAAAATAGAAAGTACCTTTGCCCCTCTCCTCAACTCATGGTGCCTTCCCCCTCCTTCTTACCCAGCCCACTCTTCCGTTAACCCAGAACACCACATATAATTCAACAGATGTCACCGTGAAAGTGGAGGCCAGACAACGCCTCCCAAAGATTATCTGCACAGAAACTACACCGACGGGCTGTGGTCAATTAAACCACTGGGCACAGGAAAGTGTTCCTGCCATGTGAGTCAGAGGACGTAGAATGTTTATTCATTTGGATGAGATTTGTGAAAGAGATTGCTTTCGGTGAAAGGAGTGTACCTCATTGCTAGGCAAGCATGTGTCATCAGGAAAAAAAGAAAAAGCCAAAAACTAAGGCTAGCCCATAGAAGGTAGGATGAGTGAGGGTGCCCCAGGGTTCAATGGCAGTGAGAGCCCCCAACCCGCATCAGCGATAACCCACACTGATGCATGTTTAAACAGAAGAACCATTATTTCACCACAGGATGTTTATGTACCAGGTTCTCTCTCCACCAAGCCTTCGTGGCTTTGCCTGACACTCTCCCCTTACCACAGGTCCTGAGCCTAAAACCTAAGTCCTGCTTGTCAGCTTCAGCACCCCTTCCCTCAGGAATCCCTTCGTTTTATTCACTGTGCATACTCCACACCCACAACAGCGCCTGGTAAGTAGCAGCTACTGAACAGACTGTAATAAATTGATAATGTACTAAATGAATGTGAATGTGACCCATGTGTGGCCAGTAGGGTATAGAGGAAACATGCCAGGGTCTTCTGGAAGGTGCTTCTCCCTTATAGAAGGCAAGCACTGCCTGAAGAGCAGCGGTCCATCCCATTTCTGCCTCCCTTCTTTGCAGCCGCCATCTCCAGATCGTGATCAACAAGCTGCCGTTCAAACCCGACAGCCTCACCCAGGAGCACCGAGGGATGCAACCAACCTGACCCTTCACACACGGTCATTTGCTGGATATTTCCTGGGACTACCAATCTGGATTTCTTGCTAAGTGAAAATTAAATATTCTAAGTCCCCGTTTGTTAGGATTCTCTTGCTTACAGCCAAAAGCGTCCAAACTGACACATTCTGCGCTTATCTAAATTGTGACTGGCATTTGCTGGTCTGTCTCCCTACCTAGACCGAGTTCCACAAGCGCAAAAGTGCCCTGTTGTTCACCATCTGCCTGGCCTCTACAGTGCCTGGCCAGGTATGGGATGCCTTAAACCTCTGTCACACGGGAGGCTCATGTCCCCACTTCCGCCTCCCCCCAGTTCCCAGGAACTAAAACTCAAGCTGACCTACTTCTCTCTTTCTGATCTGTCAGAGATATCTGTGATGTTGGCTCCCAGCTCTCAGATGCCAGGACACATCTTAAAAGCCACTCTTCCTCAATTTTTATCTAAATCAAATGGACATTTTTTCAGACTTCAGTTTGGAAGATCTTTTAGTGATGTTCAACATGGATGCCCACTCCTTCCTTTTTAAAACACCGAGTGCTATAAAATGCATTTTGACTTCCTACTAGCCTCCTGCATCTTTATTTCTTTCATCTTTACATATTCGCTGCCCAATTTCAAAGCCTAATTCAAAGCCTTTTTTTCTTCCCACTGTTTACTTGCTCCCTGTGCAAAATCATCTTGACCATGGCCTCGGTCATCACCTTATGTTGATAACTCCCAAATGTGTATCTCCTAGCCCTGCCCTCCCCCCTGGGCTCAGATGCATAGATCCAACTAGTTGATATCTCTATACAGATATCTCAAAACCATGTGAAACTCAATATTTCTGAAACTGAACTCATTATCTCCCCAGATTAATCAGGGTGCAGATGAAAGTATCAGAAACCTACTT
>PVJD01009138.1:0-50673 GCA_004026545.1 Mormoops blainvillei | reverse complement strand
TCAGAGGACTAGGGCACAGGGTATGCTGGTCAGGTTCACTAAGCAGATGTCCTCTATCTACCCCAAGGCTGCACTTCTGAGGTTATATCTTGGGGAATAAAGTCATCATTCTCCCATCTGATTACAGAAGTCAGGCACCTAGGAGTTCCTGCTGACTTCCCTCTCTCTCACCCCCAGAGGCAAGCCAACTTCACAGCCTTTCAGTTTTGCCTCCCGAATAACAGCCAACATCATCTAATCCTTTCCATCGTCATTGCCCCCTTCCTGGTCTACACCACCATAAACTTTGCCTGCACTGCTGTGAGTACCTCCTACATGGCCATGCTCTTGTCCCTCCAATCCATTCCCTACATAGCAACCAGGCTGATCATTCCAAAGTTGGAACCTAACCACGTCACCTATCTGCTAAAACCATTTAACAGCCCTCCATCTCCATCTCTCTGAGGATAAAGCCTCAAATCTTCAACAGGTCCTAAAAGTCCCTGCACTGCTACCCTCTCCAACTTCGTCCTCAGCTATGCCTCTCTCTCCTACGCAGCTCCCGCATTCTGGGCTTTCAGTTCTTCTAACACACCATCCACCTTACAGTCATGAGGTCACTGCACATGCTATGCCCTCTGTGTGGATTACCCACACACACACAAAACACACACATACTTTTACCTCCTACTCATCCTTCAGATACCATTTCCTTAAGAGAGTCTTCCCAATCTCTCTGATCCTCCAAAAGGCTAGACCACCTGCTAAAAGTTCAAATTCACACTTTGTTATAATCTGTTCCCTCACAGTACTCATTAGGCTCATAAATTTAACTGTGTTTACCTTGGTTGATCATTTTTCTTCTCCACCTGAAGGCAAGAGCCACGAAAGCAAGAATCAACTGTTTTTGCTTACCTGGGTACCCCCAGCACAAGCACAGTGCCTGGCACATTGGGAGGCAATCAATAGGAATTGAGAAATAAGTGTTGAGTAATTTCTGGGAGGTATACAGATTAACAGTACAGGGTCTGGAGTCAAACAGGTTAAAATCTTGGGTCAGTCAAAATATAAGGTGTGTCGCCTTGAACAAGTCATTTGTAATTTCCCTTCTCTAAGTCTCAGTTTTCTCATTTGTAAAATATGGACAACAGTAAGAGTTCACAAGATGATCTACCTAAAACACTTAACACAATGCATAGAACACAGATGGCTCATGAACCCATTACAGTTAAGAGCAACTGAAAACCCAAAATAACAAGGCTGAAGCAATACAGAAATATATCCCTGTCTTATTCACAGGGTTCCCATGAGGTCTTCCATCTTGTTCTCCACCATTCTCAAGATGGGGTTCTCTCACCATTGTGTCAAATCACTGTTCAAGCTTCAGCTATTACATTCACATTGTCGTCAACAGCAAGGAAGAGTGTCCTTGGAAGGACATTTCTCAGAAGTCATACCTAACATCTACTCTCAAATCCCGAACTTAACCTCATCAGCCTCATCAAGCAGAGGGAAGGCCAAGAAACACGGTCTGTATTCTAGATTGTCCTGTGCCCAACAAAAACTGGGAAGCACATCGGTACCTCTTTCCTAAGAGTGAAAGAACTCTTACACAGAAATTGGGCATTTTATATCAAGAAGTGCCTCTGTAAAAGATTATATAGGCAAATGAAACTGCAGAAGCACCTGCCGGTGCTTCTCATCTTATCACAGTTACAGGCGCGGAAGTGTATTTTTTGGATCTTAAAGGCAACCACCACCACCATACCCTAGGCAAACCTCCTAAATCCAGGGGCCCCAGCATCACAGGTCCCCTGGGGAAACCGTTCAGCTCAAGTCTTGCCCAGTTCCTTGATGTCTTCCCTCATCACAGTGGGAAAGGAGACTTCAGGCATCCTGCCCATTGTCACTCACCTATGCCTGCCTGACTTGGGATTTGCAAAATGCAAGCAGGTGCGAAGCTGAACTTCTCAAGGCAGCCAGAGCAGTCTTCTGCCCGCAGAATTCCCCACAGGGCAGGTCACAGAGAGGACAGCTCTGACCCGACTGCACCTGACACACTGAGGGCCCATCCATCAGTAACCACCATCTCAGAAAGCATCTTGCTTCAGAGCTAGGGTAGTCCTGTCGCTCCATTTAAATTCTCTTGGGAAGTGCTCTCTCCCTCGGGAGCATGATGCCGCCTCCCCAGGCATTACCTTTACCCTCCTCTCTCCTAAGCTCCAAGAGCTCCTTATTTTGTCTCTGTAACTTGTTTCCTGAACCACCTTCTTCTACCACTCACTTCTTCTATCTCTGTGACTTTCAAAATAAAGTTTCTCTTATAGTTTGAAAAAACTTTGCTTGGGAAAGTTAAAAAAGGAATCTTTGGCACCCTGGCCAGCTTGTTCAGTTGGTTGGAGTGTCATTCCTTACACTGCAGGGTTGCAGGGTTAATCCCCAGTCAGGGCACATATTGGAGGCAACTGATCAATGTTTCTCTCTCACATCAATGTTTCTCTCTGTCTCTTACTCTCCCTTTCTCTCTCTCTAAAATCAATAAATATATCCTCAGGTAAATATTTAAAAAACAGGAATCTTTGGCTTAACTGTGAATCCTCAAGTCTTACAGAAAAATGATTCTGCAGCAGTTCAAAGAGAGAAATAAAGTACTTACTTTTCCCCTCTTTCATGCAGAAGAGAAAGGAGTATTGAGTATTATTTTGATACTAGAAACTAAACTCTAAACAAGAGCATCCAAGAATGATAAACATTCCACATTCCAATCAGCTATTTTCCTTCATCCTGTGGTAATTGTGCATGGAATCCATCCCTATTATTAAAAACTTTTATTAATAGCCAGTAGGTGCCAGGACAGAAAAGGGACTGACTTTTACCAAATCTGTGTCATTACTTGGAGGCCATGTGGAGATTTTTCCCAAGAACTTAGAAATAAGATTGCTTTCTGATAACTTATCAAAATCTATCAAAGGGTCTCTAACTTTAGAAAGTGCACGCTCTGTCCATTTTCTTTACAGACATAGCTCCCCCACCCCGCCCAGAGCACAAGGGTACCCTCTGCACCTTGTCTGTACATGCAAAGGACAGAAACTGCAGGGCTGTCTTTAAGAGAAGAGTGGTCATTCTATCACGATACAGCCCGACAGGGAAACACAATGTCAAGATTATAATTAAGGAACCTGACCTGTATGCAGTGTTGTGGAAAGTGTTTATGAGGTAATGACGAGTCACCACAGTAAATGCAGCTCGGAAGTCAGCAGCTCTGGCGGTAGTGATTCCCAGCTCTGTGACTATGAACAAGTTTCTGGACATCTCTGAGCTGCAGTGTGCTCAGCTAAAACAAGGGTTGATAAGAAGCCGCCCTCCCAGCATCCTGGAAAGATGAAACCGAGCACTTAGCCTGCTAAATGGTGAACCAGCATGGGGTGTTAACCAACTTCAGTAGCGCAGCAGTGTTAGTAGCATCAATAACATCTCATCAGTGTCATCTGACTGTATCAATGACCACATCTTACTCCACTATGCTGACAGCTCAAAGGGAAGGAAACAGCTGACTGTCGGCCCTGGCTCCCTTCTGCGAATGAAGCCGGCAGTGCAGGAGGCAGGATGTAAGCCTTGGAGAGTTTTTCATTTTCATGTTATTTATTTGTTAGTGTCTTTTTCTTCTAATGCCAGCTCATGTTACTTGTACAATAAAGGTGGGGGTTTTTTCCCCCAAAATTGGCCTCTAAGAATTAAACTTTAATTGCGTCTCTGAATGGATTCGAGCAAAGTTACATAAAACTGGGGGTGGGTATGTCCCTAAGGCTGGGCAGCTTAGGAAGAATAAGGAGAGCAGAGGTGACAAGGACATCCAAGAAGCTCTCGGGGAAGATGCAATTTAAACCCTCAGACCCGTATTTGCAACTGTGTCCTCCAGGCTCTTCCCTTGGCTTTCGTTCTGCATTATAGCCTGAGTTTTGTTCACCCAAAATTCATATGCTTCAGAACACGATGGATTTGGATAGCATCTTTTAGGAAGTAACTCAGGTAAAATGAGGTCACTAAGGTGAGAGCCCTAGTCCAATATGACAGGTGTCCTTAGAAGAAGATGAAATTAAGACACAGACACACGGAGGGATGACCATGTGAGGACATAGAGAGGAGAAGTCGGCCATCTGCAAGTCAAAGGGGGAAGCCTGAGAAGAAATAAACCCTGTCCATACCTTAATCTTGGACTTCAAGCCTCCAGAACTCTGAGAATAAATTTCTGTTGTTGAAGCCTTCAGGTGTGGTACTCTGCTATGGCAGCCTGAGCTGACTAATACACTCTGTTGGTGAGTCTCCTCCCGTACGTGGATTTTACATTTTCTATGTGCAAATCCATCAATCTTTTCCTTATGGATTCTGGGTTGTCATTTTTTTTTTAAATCTTAATTTGAAAGGACTCCTCCACCATCCCACCATTACTAAGATATATCCACACTGCCTTCTGATACTCTTTATTATTTTTCTTATTACTATTGCTATTGTAGTATGTGGTATCTCTTGTTTAAGTATTTATCTGCAGTCTACTTCTGTACTTTGTTTGTGGTCATGCCCTAACCTTTTGAGGTAGTCCATTGTCTATATTACTTTTTACACTTAGAAAAGTACCACATTATAAAAGTATATTTATGCGTAGGAAGGTGTTCATGATGCACTTTTAGGTGATAAAAAAGCAATTTTTTTAACACATATTTTTGTGTGCTTAAAAAACACTGATGACACACTTTGTAATTATTGAAAAAAGTATGGAACAACTGACACTAAATTATTAGTACCAGCCACCTTTGGGTGACGGAAAATTTTAATGCTTTCAGTACTTTCTAATTGTATTCACTAAATATGTACTACTTAAATAATAATAATTTAAGTGAAATACTACTGTATTTCAAGGGTCAGGCAGTTTGGAAGATTAGAACACAACTCTTGTACCGAAATACAGAATTGAATGTGAGGTTCTGGGCTTCAGATCAACTCATGACAGGATCGGGGTGACCTTGGGCAAGTCATCTAACTTTCCCTGCCTCAGTTTCCTCATGTATAAAATGGAGATAAGAATAGTCTTTCTCTTCGTGTTATATAAAGATATTTCTGATCTACTGTTAAGGAAAATAAAATCTAATGGATACAGAGTCAGATCTAGAAGGTGAAATCTGTTTCCCAATAGTGTGAATGTACTTAACACTACTGAACTAACTGTATACTTAACATTGGTTAGGGCGGTAAATTTTGTATTTTGTGTTTTTTACGACTATAAAAGCAAAGCAAATTGGACTATTTTTAAAAAGGGAATAGTCTCTCTATTGAGAGACTATGGGGTTGTTACGAGGACTGTTTGGGAAGACACTGCACGTAAAAGTCCTTGGAGCACATAACGAGCATCAGTCAGTGTGCCATAATGCCCTGCAAGAGTGTGAAGAAGGGCAAAGCCCACCGTCAGGACGGGTGGATATTCCACAGAGCGGTTCATAAGGTGTGGGCAGAGCAGGAACAAGGAAGGCCAGGCTTGTGGAGGAGCCAGGTTTCCGAAGCTCTGCTCCTCCGGGTCGGGTGCTCTGTACTTACTTTAGAAAGACCAGAAGCGTCTGTGTCACAGAGCTTTGGAACAAGGAAGTGTTGTATGTTATTACCAGAGTTTTAGTCGAAGTTCTGTTCTTGAAAACACTTTTCCAAAGGCACCTGTCAACCTCGGGGGGAAAGGGGATATTCCTCATGAGGAACAGGAAATGTGGCCACGACAGAGCAAAACACTGTTTCTGCCACCAGCCCTCCATGCAGAGATGGCACACGATCAGGGCAGCGGGGCAGCGGAGCTGCTTTCCACCCTTCACACTTCCCTGAAATAGCCTAGGCTGAAGGGTCTTTGGGGATTTTTTCCTCCCTTTCTTTTTAAAAAAATATGCAGCCCAGAGCAACTCTCAGACCTTGGCTGCCCCACGTGGAGAAGGTGCAGCCGAGCCACCGGATCTGTGAAGCCACTGGTGCCCAGCGGAGCTGGGAAATCAATAGGACTCTGAAGTCAACCCAAGCGCTGAGACCTCTGCGCCCCACTCCAGCAGGCGGACACTATCAAGGCCTTCGCAACATTAAATATGCGGGTTTATTTTCCAAGCAGCCTCAAAATGCAGTAGCAGAGCTATTTTCTAAGATGCTGAAGTGAAATTAGGCTGCAGAAGTGGCTCCCAGACAATCACAGCTCTGTCTGCAGACGGCACCAGAGACAGCTGGACTCTGGACAATGGATGGAATGAGACTCTAGCATCTTCTCTCATTGAGAAGTAGCACAAGACTGTGGCCAAAACAATGCACCCTAAATGACCCTGTTTGAATCCAAGTGGCATCGGTAAAAGCCTGTGGATCTTTGGGTACTATTTTGCAACTCCCTATGCCTCAGTTTTCACAAAAATACAGTGCCCTAACTCAACAGGGGCTGCTGTGAAGATTAAGTGAGAGAGAGGAGGAACAAGAGCACGCTGGGGTTTCCTTCTAATCATACAAGCAAAGGAAGTTAGCTACTAAGAATTCGTAATATGCAAAGCACAACTGCTGGAAAGGAGAAATCATGGAAGTTAACTTCTTGCATAATCTATTGGTTATTAAATTTTGCCTTTTTCTGAAATAAGACTTTTGAAGAAGTCTTGAGAATCTTAAAAAAAAGTCACAAGTAATCTGGATGAGAACTCAAAAGCAGCATTCTTATATATGGACCTAATGGACACTGGATAACCAGAAAGAACTATTTTTGGTGTGACTCCTGCTTGCTCCATCTTTCTCCTCCAGCAGGCAAAGCCTTAAAGGGGAAAAGGCCTGGGGTTTTCTTTTTTTTTTTTTTGGTGGGGGAGAGGAGATAGATTCCCACTCCACAGGGAATGGGGGGAGGGACCCCACAGCAAAGGGAGATAAGTGTCAGGGATGGCTGGAGCTGGAGCCTCAAGAAGGTCAAAGGTCACAGGGAAAATGGCCTGGACCTAATACGCGACATTGGGGCTTTACAAGCCCAAATTCTGCGAGTTTGCAAGGAATCCCTGCTGAGGGACCTTCACAAAGAAACTTCAACACACAATGTGCACACGCGCACGCATGAAGAAAACACCATCCTGCACCAATGAGAATCCCCCAGACGACACACAAGGTGCCTATGTTTATGTCAAGGCACAAGACTTGACGAAAAAAAGAAAAAGTTCCAGAAATGGGGATTTATTTCCATAAAAAGTCTTCCAAAAGCATAAAAAATTAAGTCACATGTAAGTCTCTTTTGCAAGTTTTCCCTTAAATGAAGAGAGTAAAATGACACAGAATCAGGTTGTTCTAGAAATTCTGGGCTTCCCAGTTGTTATACTAAGGCTGAAATGCCAGCTCATTCTTCCCTCTCTCCTTCAAGTGCATCGAACAGAAAGACTTAATGGGATAAAACCTTTCACTCCCTAGCTGAAGAATTCTCTAGTAAGATATGCTATCCCTTCAAACGTTCACAGGCAGCTTCCAGTGGTTGCTCAGGAAGTGATGGAAATAGAAAACAGTCTAAATAAATAGATAATGATTTCTGAAGGCAGGCTCTTTAGAATGTTTTTTCAGTATTTCCCACATCTTAGGTGCAGAGATTAAACAAGTGTCCTTTCTCGTGTTCCCTCTCTCTCTCTCTATCCCGCCCTTCCCTCCTCATTCCCTTCCCTCCTTTCTGTGTTAAGAGGTGACGCAGACTCTCCAAGCAGTGAGGCAGGGGGGAAGTCTGAGCTGCTGTGTGTTCCCACCTTGGTGGAAAGACACAGAGCAGCACCCAGATCCCCCACTGCCACACGAGCCAGTGGCATTTTCCAAGTGTGTTTCCTTCGGTTGTGCGGCTGTGCTTCAGGGAAAGATTACATCTGAACAGACAAGACTAGAAACACGCATCTGTTGTTCTGGCAGCAGCACCCGCTTCCTGGCTTCCTGGCTTTGATAACCATACCCTGCTTTTGCTTTGGGAAAATGCCCGCGTTATATCCTCTGTGCCCCAGGAGAACTGACTCCACCTCTGCCCCAGGGAGCAGTGCCTCAAGCCTCACACACCCTCTGGCAACCAGGACTGGCTGCTGGATGTGCATGGGGCACCACGGAAACAGTGAACTCCGATGACACTTCAGCAGAGACATTTGGTACAAAGATGATGAACTTTTACTACCGGACTTGGGGTAGAAAATTGGACTGGCACCCACTGACAAACCACAAGGGGAAAGGTTTTAAGAAAGTAACCAACTGCCCCAGAGGCAGCAGACTCCAAAAATAAGAAATCTGGTGACATTGTTTAAGCCCTAATTAGGTCGTCTCCCCCTAGGGCTTTTCGGATACATAAGTCATTCAATTCCTTTCTGGTTTATGCTTGGTTCAAATTTTACCTCTAATTTTTCTGTTTTAACCAGAAGAATCATAGCCAATCGAGTTTCACAGTTAAATCCAAGCTTCCAACCAACAGGAAAATTTTTCTTTAAATGTGCCGTAATATATTATGATTTCAGGCAATTTCTCCCCCTTGGTGGATGAGAAGTAAAGACACTAATAAGAAACACGATCCCAAGAAAACCTGGGAGCAACAAGGTCAAGAGTTGAAGATAAAATTAAAGAAGAGACTCTCAACACAGCGATTCATAAGTGAATGAGAATCAACAGACTCACTGTTTTATTCTAAATAAGGAAATTAATGGTTCTGGATGAAGTCATAGGTCATGAGGTTTGCTGGGTGAAACCGCCGTGCAGTTTTCAGATTTGAAATGGGCAGTGTACCTGTTTATTATCTGGCATGTATGTTATAATATTTCCTGATATTAAATGTCTTCACATATATTTACGGGATGCTCATTGTTTGCCCATATCCAGATAGTCGTAGGTATGCTATGAAGGAAAGAGAAATGACACCTGGCAACATTCTCTGTATCTGAGCACAAATGAAAAAACTGGCTAAGAAATACAGAAAAGATTCCACACTGTATTTGAATTTGTTTGTTTTAAACATGCCATAAACATCTGTCTTGATGCCTGTTTACTGTTTACTGGAAGCAAACCTTTTATAAAGCCCCCTGTGGTACAGGGGCAAATATGCAGGGTTACGCCAGGCTGGAAGGAGCCAGGAGCCAGTCACATCACACAGCTGAGGAAACGCCCTACTTTGGACTCAGCCTGTGTCACATAACCACCACCTAGTGGCAGTGTGCTTAAATAACAGGGATAGCTGAGTGTTCCATAAATATATCTTAAAGTGACCCTAGGGACATCAAGGTCACTTGGTGGCACCAGACCAAAATAAGATCTTCCCACAAGAATGGGAGAATTAATAACCAGGATATTAAGACACTCAGTTCTTAATTTGGATGAATGATATAGTCTTTAAAATTATTAAATAAAATTATTATTTTTCACGTAAAAACAACATGAGGGGGGGGACACCAAAAAATGGAATTTACTTATAAAAAATTATGTATTTATTTTTACATGTTTAAACTTCAGTCGCCTTCAAAGAACACTCCATCCGATGCAATACACCTATCCAGATGATTTTCCCCCTGCTCAAAACAGCTTTTGAACACATCGATTTTGGTGCTTTTTAGTGCTTCTGCCGGTTTTTGTTTCACCTCTTCCACATCGGCAAAATGTTTCCCTTTGAGGACTTTTTTCATCCAGGGAAACAAACAAACAAAGACATGTTGCTCAGGGAGAGATCAGGTGAATAAGGAGAGTAGGTCATGGGGGTCATGCCATTTTTGGTCAAAAACTGAACACTCACTGCGGTGTGGGCAGATGCGCTCCTAAATCACCAATCATGAAATGGGTGAAAAAAAGAAATTCACTGAGGCCAAACACAGCTTCTCACAACAATGCCAGCTAGTACACTGATACAGATGGGTTCCTAGCGCACTCACCTAGCAGGGGAAGCCTGTACTACAAGGGCCTGCCCTCTACAAGATAATTTCAGTTTTTCTGGATCCCCCACTCCTATAGGCAAGCACATCTATATGGTAAAATTAAAAAAAAAAAAAAAACCCTGCAAGAGTAATACTCATGACTGAAGTTTAGAAGATGCAAACTATTGATGTCAAAATACACCATTAGTGAACCAGGGAAATTTTACGTGTTCTAAAATATCCTGTGATCTTCTGAACTAGTTCTGTGCTCCAACTGCCATACACACACACACATTTATTCTCCTCAATTTAGTTCACCCTCCAACTGATTTACTTCTTCATAGAAGAGAATAAAAGGAGATACAGTATGACCACATGCTTGCATTACTACTTTAGCAGACAGCTGACTGTCCTCCAACTCCTTTTCCCCTCTTCTTGGGCACAGAGACACTCAGAATGTTCCCCAGACTCCTCTGCAGCTGGACACACCATGCCATGAAAGGCCCCCGCAAAATGAAAGTACAAGTTGAGTGGCACTTCCGCTTTGCTTGTGTAAGAGGAAATCCCTCCCTGGACTTCTGCCCTCACTGCAGTCCTGCTCTGGGATGTATACCATGCAGAGGAGAAGACCCCTGCCTCTAAGGCAGGGGGAGGATCTCAAGCAGAGGCAATGTTGCTCCTAGGGGACATTTGGCAATGTCTGAAGACATTTTAGGCTTCAATATTGGGGGCAGGGCCAAATTACTGGCACCTGGGGGGTCGACAGACCGGAGATGCCCCACAACGCCCAGGACAGCCCCCTACAGCAAAGATCATCCTGGCCCAGGATGTCAACAGTGCTGAAGTTGAGTAAGCTTGCTCTAAGGGTGGATTTCTCAACCTTTGTGCATAGTAACTACCTAAAGATCTGCTGAAAATGTAAATTCTGCTTCAGAAAATTTTGGATGGGGTCTGATTTTCTCCATTTCTAACAAGCTCCCTGGAAGACGGGTTAGTAACAAGATGGAAAGACTAGAACTTGAGTCTCTGAAGGATCTTCTGGAGCTCCACTCTCCCTGCTTTCTCCCTGCCTGCTCCCCCCAAGTCTAGACTGGCTGCGTGTTCACGCAGGCCTGCTATTCAAACACATACACCTGTGCACCTGAACACACTGTGTTCAGCTTGGTTCCCTCTGAGCATTTGGTCACCATGCAGCAATCCAAATGTTAAATATGGACTTCATTATGTAGGAGAGAAACCATCGATCTTACTGAAGGCAGTGTGTGCTGGGTCTCTTGGTGGCAGAAGTTTGGTTTTTACTGTAACTAGCATGGTGCCAGCTGCAAAGAGTGGACATTTACAACTTTGTTGCTGTTTGGCAAGAGACCTTACAAGTCCCAGAGGTGCTATTTTCCAGCATCACAGAAAAGGCAAAGGGAAGGGGAAAAACAAAACAAAACCGAGAGGATGACTGCTAGAGATGTCTGAGGAGACTGTATTGCTACTGTCACAAACGATAACCAAGTGACTGGCTTAACAGCTCTGGAGGTCAGAAGTCTAGAAGGGTCTCCACAGGCTAAAGTCAAAGTGTCTGCAGAGCTGCCTTCCTTCTAGAGGCTCTCGAGAAGAATCAATTTCCTTTCCTTTTCTAGCTTCTAGAAGCTGTCTGAATTCTTGGCCCATGGCCCCTTCCTCTACCTTCAAAGCCAGCAACAGCAGGTTGAGCCCCTCTCATGCTGTCATCCCTCTGGTTCAAGCTCTCCTGCCTCCCTCTTCCATCTAAAAGGGCCCTGTGATTACACTGGGCCCACTCAGACAATCCAGGACAATCTCCTAACTCAAGGTTAGCTGTTAGCAATCATAATTCCATCCGCAACTGCAACCTGGATCCCCCTTTGCCACATAATCAGACATATTCAGAAATTCTAGAGTTAGGACAGGTTATCTGGGTGGGGCGGGGGGCATTACCATGCCTTCCATAGTTTAGAAAGTAGGCCAGTCAGGCAGCCAGAGATGGAACATAAATATGCCAACCTGGGAAATACTGACAAGGTGCACAAGAGAAAGGGATGACAGGTCAAAAGAGAACAAAATGAGAGAGTCTTCTGGTCACCTCCAAAGCTCATCAACTGCAGGTTGATCCTAAAAAGCAAATGTGGCCTGTAGCTTCTTATGTTTTCCAGTATAAAAGTAGATACAGTGACGGTCATGAGTCAAGTGGAGGAGTTACACTGACAGAGGTGCTCCAGGAACCCTGGGCATGTTTATGCAGTCTGCCCTCACGAGGTTTGATATCCATGGCCTATAATGTTTCTGTAAATTAAACTTCTTAATCTAACTTTATGATAAGAGTGCTTGTCCTGTAGTTCAGGTACTCCCTGGAGTGCAACATTCCAGAAAACCAATTACCAGAGGGATTCATGGAAACGTGCATGGATTAATAACAAGTGACATACGCAGGCAAAGCAGCTCGCAGCACGTCACCATTGCCGTATCCTTGCAAAATCACTGCAGAGTTATCAGAAGCTGTTTTTCCCATTGTAGAGATGAGAAAACAAGGGCTCCAAGGCTACACATGCACCTATGCACAAAAAGCAAGGTAGACACAGAACTCAGACTCAGATCCTTAATTTCTGATTCCAGTTCAGCTTTGTTTTTCAAAATACCACAAAGCTCCAAACAGCCAAAGTGCCCTATGACAGAGGCGCTCAGGCAGTTTGACTCAAATGTTTCCTTGGCTCCCCAAACCTCTAAGCCCTCACAGAAGGCTAAACCCGGAGGCACAGGGAATGGTGTACCTACACCTATGGGAGGTAACAAATCAAGCATAGGGCCTCAGTACAATGATTTGATTATTAAATGACAGTTATGCAATTTTAATCATGCATTTAAAGAAATAAAATCTCAGCTACTTTTGGAGCATAACAGTCTACCAGGAATGACTCAAGTTCTTCTAAAACTTTGGCAGTGACAGCAACAAAAGCCAGAAACCAAAAGCCACATGTTACAGTGAAAAAACACCTGGTTTATGACAGCCTGCTATGTGACCCCGGGACTGTCATTACTTGCCCTTCTGAGATCTCATTCTCTTTATTTGTTAAAATGGGATAAGAAAGTATCGACTTTATCAGGCTGCTGTGCAGAATAAATGAGACAATGCCATGTGTCATAGGGACCTTTTGGGGAGACTGTCTAACCCACACAGCTTGTTTGAGTGGGTTTCTCTTTCTTATACCCAAAATAATCTTGCAAAAATAGTATGAAAAAGAACTCAGAACAATCGTCAGCCGGAGTTACCAAAAGATGTGTTATATCTTTTCAGAAGTTTTTGGAAGACAACTTAGCATTGAGAAGGCTTGCCTTTCATTCACTGTTTCATAATTAGTGATTAATAAACTACCATTATTGAGTGCCTGTTGTGTGCCAAATACTGTTCTGCACATTGGCAACAAATAAGATGAGAGAGGCCCCTGGTCGTAGGTAGTTTACCTTCCAGTGAGGGAGAGATACATAATCAGGATGATGTTGGATGATGTTTCTTTGTTCTGAAGAAAACAAAGCAGCAGAACAAGCTCAGATGTGGAGAAAGGTCTTTAAATTAGGAAGGTGGGACAGGTCTTTCTGAGGAGCTGAAATGTGAGTGGCCATCTTAAGGGTAGATAAAGAGACACCTTCAGTTTAGGAATCAGGGTGCAGAGTATTCCAGGAGATGACAGAGAACAAAAAGGTCCTAATGTGGGAATGAATCTGGTCCCAGAACAGAAAGGAAGCCACTTCTGTGTTGGAAAAAGACCCTCCCTGACCAATGGGCCTGTGCTGTGGGCATGCCGATCAGTCTGCACATAGGGACCCAGAGCTACTGAGGGGAAAAACTGCTAATGACTGACATTCACTCCCATGGGCCCAGAAGACACCACCACTGGTGTGGAAGAGCCCTATGACAAGTAAAAGGACAAGCTTTATGTTTGGAGCAAACCCCTGTGTTTGAATCCCAACTCCACATTCTGACCTCTCTGTTCCTCAGTTCCCTTACCTGTAAGACGTGGGCAAAACAGTACCTGTCTCACCAAGTTCTTGTGAAGACTGGCTGAATCCACTGCTTGGAACAGAGCCTGGCATATGCAAGTGCAACATGCATCTACCACCGCTACTGTTGCCACCACTGTTACTACTGCTGCTGCTGTTACCACAGCTACTATTCCCACCACTAGGGTAACGACCACAGTTACGGTCCCACCACTACTGTGACACTATTGCTCCTGTTATCACCACTACTACTGTTGCCAGGCCAATGCTGTCACCACACGGATACTGTTATTCTTTCAGATCCAAATCTTCCTCTTCCCGGTGCATTAAAAATAAGCATTACTTGTCCCTGATTTGTTTTTTGTTTTGTAACTACAGAAGTGCCTCTAAATTTACTAATTTACACCAACTCAACTGTTAATCCACACCTGGGCCCAGTACTACCACCCCTAAATTTGGGATATAAATCAGTCAATAACCCCACCAAGGATTTATAACCCTGTTTTTGCATCTGAATAGTAACAGTGTCTTATCATCCTCTCCTCAAACAAAATGTGGAAAGTACGGGAATCCTATAAATGAAGTCCAGCACTTTGGCCAGGTTCACATAAACAGTATTTTCAGGCTATTCTTAAGCACACTGGATGGGTCTCAATTGAGCAGCAAAGAGCTCCAGCAAAAAGGGCGAGAGGGGGCGGGGAGGACAGAGAGATGGAAAGAAAGAAATGCTATCCTGGAGAAAGGGGTCTCTATCCATTTGCTCATCTATTTTAATGTCCCTCAGTAAAGTATTAAAATTTTGTTCTTATAAATTCCTTGCAATTTTTGCTCAACGTATTCCTAGTTATTTTGTCTCTTTGGTTGATTCTATAAATAGAATATTTCCTCTCATTATATTTTCAAAACTGCTGGTGTAGGTATATAGGAAAACTATAGATTTCGCATAGTAATTTCCCTGCCAGTCACCTTAATAAATCCTCTTACTGTTCCTAATAGAGGTCATCGGTTATTTAGGCTTTCTAAAAAAAGATTAACTTACCGGCAAATGATGATAACTCTACCTTCCACTTCCTTATTCTTTTCCACATCTAACTCTATCATGTTTTAGTTCCTGAGCAACAGTAAATAACAGTGATGACCATGGGCATTTGGTCTTGTTCTGGAGTGTGGGAGTGCTTCCACTATTACACCACTAAACATGATTCTGGGTTTGGGAAAGACCCTATTTTACCGGTAGGTTGTACTAAAAATCAGGAATATGTGTTTAATTTGATCAGATGTCTTTTTAGCATCCATTAAACAAATCATAAAATTTTTCTCGTTCACCTGTGTTAAGAATAAATCAAATTATTAGATTTTTCTAAGATTAAACCATCCTTCCATTCCTGGAGTAAATCCAACTTTGTCAGGACTTTCCTGACCTTGTAATCAGTTACTCATCCATGTCTTTGCTCCATGAGCCCTTTCAGGTCACTGGACATGACAGATTCATGTCTGACCCGGCACACAGTTAATAATCAATACATGTTCAATGAATGAATAAATAAATGATTAAAATAAAGGCAATGAACCTCCCAAATTAGTCCACTGTTCCTCTTCCTGGATTAAAATACTGAGAGACACCTTGTGCCTGTCCCAGAATGGCTCCGGATATGTTTAATGGAAATGGGGTTTAATTGGCTCCCACCTCATTCTCTATAGAGAAACTATTCCTTATGGTATCAATGGGACTAACCCTGCTTCCCTACTCCCACCACCACCCCAAACTAAGGGGACGACTACATTGCCAGGCCTGGCTGGAGTGCTACACCGTGGCTGCTTTAGGGATGGGCACATGACCCAACTGGCGCCAAAGGCGTCTGCAGGAATTTCTTACAGAAGCTCTTCAGGAAGATTATTTCCAAAACACTTAATAAACGTAAAGTAGGTTTGTCTAGACTTACTGCTTACCCGCTTGCCCAAAATGTGGTGAGGCAACCTATCTGACAATGAAGCAAGGCAGACCCAAGCATGGGAAAGGAGGAAAAGAGACAGAGACCTAGTAACGTTATTTGAGCTCCTGGATTCAGCTTTTTTCTGAAGCCAATTACCCCCAAGAGTTCCCAAGTACATAAGCCAATAAATAACCTTTTTTGTTTATAATAAAGTTCCTAATTCATGTGTTGTTTTGTTTCTCTGTAAATGCACTTTTATATTCCCACGTAAAAGTCGAAAAAAAAAATAAATGCAGGCAATCCTAACTAGTGGCTGTTAAAAAAAAATCAACCACCTTTTTTTAATTAATGGCAAGATGGGCTGAATGGTTCCCTCAGTGAATTATAATTTGAAATTGAAATTCCCCAGACAGTTACGGAGGTGTTTGCTAAACCGCAGAAACCAATGGAATCAAGAGATTACTGTAATAGCTTGGTGGTTTGGTCAGTTCCAGAGACACCATCCATTATGTAAAACCAAAGCCTTTAAAACTTACTGGCATACAGCCCTAGCAATCATCCATTCACCTAAAGTCTCGAGGCCTCTCTTCTGATCTGATTTAACAGGAAAAATAAAAATAAATAAATAATGTTATAATGGCAGGAGACCACCAGTGAAAGCAGCCAAATCTCAAGATAGGGAGTTTCACGGGGTCTTCCTGAACAGTCTTGCATTCTCAAATGCTTCCGCTCCACAGAAAAAGGAAACGTAAGCACACCCTGCCCTAGGCAAACAGCACTGATTCCTACCATAGGCTCAAGGAAATGTCGGAGGGCAAGCCCCCAGAGCCTACCCCCTCCCACAGCTCATCCCCATCGTGGAGAATCCTGGCTGCAGTTACCTGTGAAATGAGATGCTTCTCCTCCTGCTGCTCAAGTTACAAGAGACCCAATTCTGGAATCCAGTTTTGATTATTCTCTGGAGAGCTACTTAAGAGCTGCGTCAGGGTTTGAAATCCCTCATTCAGACATAATCTTGAAATAAAAGACTATATTCAAATGAAAAATGCATTACAGCTTTCTCTTTGGGACCTTCAGGGCTGATGCGATAAAAGGAAGAAATTCGAGGAAAATGAAGAAGAAAAGCAAAGACAAAAAGGAAAACTGGGAGAGAAAGAGGGGAAAGAAGGGGAGTGGGGAATTTGCTATGTATGTCATGAACTCTGTGTGGGGCGCTTTAAATGCCATTTTATTTCATCCTCACATAATCCCTTGGAAGTAATGTGCCCGTTAAGCAGATGAAGAAATGGAGGTTTCGTGACATGAAGTAACCTGTCCGTTGTTACACAATGAGGATGAGTGGGTTCTGGATCAAAGACACAGACACATGCTCCGAACAGTGGTGTTTCTACCCTACCATTCTCTTCCTCTGAGTATCACAGAAATTGGCTCTGGAACCAAAGTATTTTAGTGAGTGAATGGACAGGCCCTATGGAGACAACATACCCTCATCATCTAAGAAACAAAGATGAAAGAGAGAAAAGCTAATTAAGTAACCTGATATCCAGTAGAGCTAGTATGTGGCAGGACGAAACCTAGAACCCAATTTTTCAAGCTCTGACCAGAATCTATTTTATAGGCACAATTTATCTGTGTGGATCAAATATGGGCACTCCTGATTAGTAAGTCAACAACTGAGAATTTTCTTACCTTCTAGAAAATGTTCATTAGGAACAAATGGGAAATGTATTTGTGAATTGTCTTTTTCTGCCTCAATTGTCCTGTTTATATCCAGCCCCTTTTTGCTGTTGTTGCAAAATATCTGGGAGGTATATCCCCCATGCTGTTGCAAGATCTGGAAAAGGGGAAAAAGTCTAAACTAAAATAGCCCATGTGAGCAACAATTCTGGCAACTGCAAAGGGGCTGGCTGTGCTATTACTTTCTGAAATGGGTTTAAACCGGTGGTTGCCAACCGGTAGCCAGCTGGCTGTCTCCAGCCCAGAGACAGGTTCTGGTTGTCCCACACTGTTGGCCCGCACTTACTTTTAAGAAACTCAGGAAACTTCATTCTGTTGCCAACATTAAAAACCAGCAGATTTCACATTAAAACCTAATTTCCACTTTCTCTTACCAAGTGGGAGAAAGGGCAACCCTGATGCCACATCTGAGCATGGAAAAGAGAGGCTGGAAACCAGCCGGGGCCACCCCTTTAGACAGAATGTATACACCCCAGTTTCTTCCAACTGGCTCATTTCACTCATTTAGAGGATCCCTGTGGGCCCTCGGTGACCCTTGGTTTAAAAGGTTAAGCAGACATAGATTGCAAAGCCAATATTCCCCAGAGTATACCCAATAAAGAAACATTTCAGCCAACGTTACTGTAGCGTGTCAGAAAGAAAAGCTTAGGAAACCAACATGATTTGAGGAATAGGAAAACCCAGTTTGGGCCCATTTGGATTTCTGCTCTAGGATACCAACTTTTTGTTTAGAAAATATATTCACTTGTATTATTTCATTTATTCCTCCCAAAAATCCTGCAAGGAAGAACTTACTCTCAGATAAACAAACTGAAGCTGAGTGGAGTTAAATCAGTTATCCAACCAAGATCATCAACTAGTAAGTGACAAAGCCAGGTTTTGAACCCAGTTCGGTCCAGCTACAAATGTCATGCTCTGGAAATAATAAAAGAGCACCTTGGAAATCCTTAAGGTCTGTTTCCACCTCAGGGCCTTTGCACTTGCTATTCCCTCGCCTCAAAACCTCTCCGCCCAGATCCTCGCATGGAAGGACCTTATTCCTTCGCTTCGTTTATATCGCCACCACAGAGAGGAGTTCCCTGATCATTTGATTTAAAGTACAATAACACATACGTGTGCACCAATTACTCTCTAAGCCCCTACTGCTCACAGTGGGGTCCGGGAACCATCAGTATTAGCATCACCTGGGAAGTTAGAAATGCATGACGTCCGGTCCCTCCCCAAACCTGCTGAATCAGAACCTGCATGTTTACAACAGCCCCAGGTGATCTGTGCATATTTACAGTTTAAAATCACTGCTCTACGGGAGCCCAGCCCAGTGGAAATAACATGTGAGTGGTAAGTGTAACGTTAAATGTTCTCGTAGCCACATTAAAAAGATAAAAAGAAAGACTGTTGGTTTGCTGTCTCCCCTACCCGTCAACCCCCCACTGAAACGCCAGTTCGAGAACCATTGCCTCACTTCTCTGGCTTACCACTTTATCCCTGGTACCCGAAACAGTACTGGATGCATGGTAAGTATTAATAAATGTTTGTTGAATGCAAGAATAGAGGGAGAGGGAAACCTTTCTAGTGCATGATGTGTGGCCGTGCAGGGCAGGGGAAGAAACTGCAATGGGACAGACTTGGTCAGCTCACCTGTGGACTAGTTGAGAAAACTTAAGCAAGTTTTTAGCCACCTGTGAAAGTGGCGTGTTGTTATTACACTCACAGCCTCATCATGACACTCAAACATGACCACACGTCTATAAGGCACCAACCACCACCAATAACAGGCATTCATTCTATAAATGCCAGTGCCTTGTCCTCCCTCCTTCTCTCTCAAGATACCCACGTACGAAGAATGCTGTTGACCACTTTCCTCCAGGGAGCACGACGGTGGCTACTGAAATCCTGAGTTATTTTCCCTGAGCCAGTGGGGTGCATGTATTAACTGTATGTGGTGAACACAACTTAAAACCGTGGAGGATCACTTTCCATTGCCCTGGGGCTGAGTGGTTTCCCAAAAGCAAAGTGGTCATGGTCACTCTACAGTCTAAACCACAGGGGAAGCAACAGCTCCAGCCACCTCTGTCATTTTGATGAGTTCTGCCATGACAGGCCTGCCACAAGGTCCCCTCCCTAAGAGGAGTTTAAGGCCTCTGCCCAGACAGCTTGTAGCAGCTCTTACTGAAAGGTGCATTGTAGCTTTGCCCTTCTATTGTGGGGGCGGGGGAGGAGTGGCGGGTTTAATATACACCCCGCAGGTCCCCGTATTAATCACTGGTCTGTATCAGTCCATGAATGGTGGCTTGCTTCTCTGAAGCTGTAACATATATGCCTAATCCAGGAGACTATCTTGCCCTGAAAATCTGATGCACATGTTCTAATCCCAAATGTTTTTAAATCACATTTTAGATCAACAGCACAGGAGAAAGCAAAACATGGATTTACGCACAAATGGAGTGACGCAGAATAAAACTGCTAGGGCTGCTTAGCTGGATATGAGGAAAGCCCAGGTCAGCTCTGCAGGGAACAGCCCCCATTTCTTCCTGCTCCCCCTTTCACAGAAAACACAAACCTCAAAAACATTTGCAGAATTATTAGGTCATTGGGAAGCACACTGAAAAGAAAAAGAAAACAAATAAGTGAGAGGGGGAATCAAAACCTTGCATTAACCTGCGCATCTCTAACCAGGCAGAGAGGAGAGTAAGATTCCAGACAGGATACGTGGGGTCTGGGGAGCAAGTGGAACCATTTCAGTCCGGAGGCCACCACTGAAAAGATGGAGTCATGCCAGGGAACCAAAAGCAAGGGTATCTGCTCCTGGTCTGAATCAATGCCACTGCTTCCTCTCTACAATACAGTGAGGATGTCATGCCCTCTTTTTTCATGGAACAGAGAAACAGGAGCCTGAGACAGAGCTAAAGAAAATCCCACAGCTACTCTCAAAGCACTGCTATCCCAGGTAAGACCGGAGAGATAACCAAGTCGTCCCAGCACACATGGCTCCTGCGGGTGCAAGGGGATTCTGGGAGTCCTCTCAGCAACCAGGTGTGGGTGGCTATGATGCCCTCGGTGTCTGATAGATTCTTCTCCAGCACTTCCAGTCACCCCAATAAGCCACACAGGGACCCACCACTGGCGAGAGCCTGGGGCAGGGGCTGAGGACACAGAGACATCGCATGGTCCTCCACTTCCACCCACATCTCTGCAATGTAAAAGCTCTAAGGGCAGCCACCAGATACTGACACGGAGCCCCAAACACCACAGCCAAACACCACAGCCAAACACCACAAACAGCTTCCGCAGCCAAGTCCTGACAGCCAGGCAGTTTATGTACCTTCTCGTCCAGCCTAATGTAAACATCCAAAAACTGGGTATCTTCTATCCTTTCAGCCAGAAGGTCCTCCAGACCCCACCAGGGGACTTCCAGACATGCATTCCACCACACACTCTTCATCAACTTTATTTCAAGTCATCGGAATCAAACATCCCCTTCTGCTTCCACGGGTACAAAGCTACTCAAACTTACATTTTGGAAAGATCTGATCTTTATACCTTCCTCTCCCCAAAAGAGCATTTGGCACTTCTCACAAGATACACAGCTTTAAAATTAGAAGTGGGGGAAAAAGCCAGTTGCTCTCATAAGACCGAAGCTGCGCCCACAGAAGAAGCCTGGACCTTCCTACAACCAACAATTAACTGAACCCTCCCCAGACATCATGCCCTTTTTTTTCTACTTTGCTATGGTTGCATTAATCATCCTAACACCTTTTTAATGATAATTGCAAACTGGAAGTCATGGCTTGTGATGTTCTAAATACAGATTTTCCAGTTAAATTAGGCATTAGCTGTTTTATGTTTTGATAAGAAGGGGCTGTTTGAAGCCTCCTAAAATATTGCAATTAGTTCTGTGTGTTGAAACAGACATGACATTAACAGACGCATTTGCTGTTTCCTTTTAATGTGCTGGAATGTTTATGCCTAAGCTACTTCTCTCCAGCTTTCAAAGCACAAGGCATATTTTTAAAAGTAGGGAGAAAAGCAATCACAATACACATATTTATTATATATTTTTGAAGTTACTGCTAAAACTTTTCCGGGCTGTAATTTAAACTTAGAAAGTCCATCTCTCTTCAACAGGAAAGCAACTTGTTAGGAAACAATCCTTATTTTACCTCTTGGCTCTGTTAACATGATAACATCACTTTAACAGACAAAGCCTGTGTTTCTGTTTGACAATTGCAATTAATTGCTGAGACGCAACAGTGATGGGGCAGGCCAGCCAGATCTGTTTTCCAGGCAGATATAAAACAGGACGAAAGAGGGAAGAAAAAAGCAAAGGAGGTTTGCATTTGCGCATCCGCACCAGTGTTGTTTTAAATGTTACGGCCAGCAAGGAAGATGGGTTAATTTATTTTACCTATACTAACTTTCTACTCCTCTCCTCTCCCTTTCTCTCCCACAGGAAGAGGGTGGGGCAGGAGGGAGATGAACATTTCAGGAGAAAGAAGCTCCAATCCTGCGAAAGGGCAGAAGTGCAGGGCATCAACACTCTTAGGGCACCACTGTCACGTCGACATTAATGCTACAGAGACAAAAACCACCCAGTGTTCATTCAGCCAGAAGAGGACAGAAAGTCCTGGAGATGGGGAACATCTTCAGTCTTTACTAGAAAGCCCAAACTCGCCAGCACCATCTTTTTAACTGTCCCCTGCTCATTCTGCTCTAACCTGAAAATTCTTAAAGTTGGATTCCAACCACGTAATGGGTTCGAGGGCGATTCTGAGATTCCCGACGATCTCAAAGTCCTTCAGTCAACACAGCTGTCTTGCCTCACTCACTCCTTAGCATCCCCAAAACACGGAAGCTCAGAGCTCCTCAAGAGCCCGGGTTGGGGAACACTCCGAGGGCACGAGAGCTCGGGACTCCCAGGCATGGAACTGCGCTCATTTAGAAAGCAGCTACCTGGATGAGGAGCCCGAGGAGCCCGAGGAGCGAGAGCCCTCTGCCACCTCCTTCCTTCTCCCTGAAATAAAGTAATCCCTAGCTGGCCTCTGGCCCTCTTCGCCGCGCCCCCACGCAACCCTGCCAGGGTTCGCCGAGCCCTCGTGGGGTGCAAGGCCCTCAGGACGGCACCTGGACTTCCCCTCCGACTCTTCCCACCAGCCGAGCCCGGGGTCCTACCTGTACCACTCCAACCCCTTCTCATAGTTCCTGTCGAAGAAGTGCGGCTCTACGCCCACCGCCCGCACGTCCGGGTGTACGCGGATCGCCTCCAGCAGCGCGCGGGTCCCCCCTTTCTTGACACCGATGATCAGCGCCTGTGGCAGCTTCTTCTCCCCGTAGTCCGGGGTGCTGGCGGCGCCTCCCCGCTCGCTGCTACCGTTGGCCGCCCTCCGGCCTGCGAGCTCCTCGTCGGTGGTGCTGGACTCCTGCACTTCCCTCTCCAGCAACGCGCTCTGAGCCGTGATCATCTCGCTGGGGGCCGGCGGGGGCCGGAGCCAGGCGTCCCGGGCGCCGCCGCCGCCGCTGCTCGCCAGCCCCCAGCCGTCGGCTCCGGGGGCGGCAGGCTGCTCAGGGGTCTCGGGCGGCTCCCCGCGGCTCGCGTTGTCCGGCGGCGGCGCGGGCGGCTGCGAGGGGGCGCCGAGGCGCACAGAGGGAGGCGGCAGGGAGGGTGGCGGCGGGCTTGGCGGGGGCTCGGCGGCGGCGCCCGGCGGCTCCTGCAGTGCCAAGGGAAACTGCAGGGATCCCGAGCCGCCCAGGAGGCTGTAGCACAGGTAGGTGACGGACAGGGACAAGGTGCACATAAACAGCAGCTTGCGTGCCGGCGGCCCCTTAGCCAAGGCGCCGGGCGGCGGCGGCGCGGCGAGAGGTGGAGGCGGAGGCGGAGGCGGAGGAGGTGCGGGCCACCGGGCCATCGCGGCTCCCGGCTCGCGGCGGCGGCGGCGGCCCCCAGCGCTGCCCGGACATGGTTTCAGCCGCCGCCCCCGCCGCCGCCGCCGCCGCCGCTGCCCAGCCGCCCCGGCTGCATGAAGAGACGCCGCTGCGCCCCCGGCCCTGGCCGCTGTCCGGCTGCGCCGGGGGGAAGCCCAGCCGCATGGCCCCCCTCCCGGCTCTGCCCGCGGAGTCCGGGTGGCCCCCCACCCCCCCTCAGCCTCTGGCAAGGGGACCGAGGGGGGCGCGCGGACCCGCCAGCTGCACCTGCTCTGCCTGCAGCGCCTCCGTTTCTCCGCTCGACCGCGGGTCCTGGTTCAGCCTCTGCCGCCGCCGCCGCGAGCTGTTGCGGCCCCGAGTTCCTTCCCCGCTGCTAACTTTCTGCGGGGAGAGCAGAGCGGCACAGACGGGAGGTGGAGGGCCGGGCGCGCGCCACGCGCCGCCGAGGGAAGGGGGAGTGCGCCTCGCGCGCGCCTGTGGAGGGGGCGCGGGAGCGGAGTCGAGCGCAGGACTGGGGCGCCAGGGAAGCGGAGATCATGTTCCCCCAACCCTCCTCCCACGCCCCAACGCAAACAGACTGGAGGTGTTCCCCGCCCAGCCCCCGGGTTTCCACTTCCCGGGAGCCTGGGACTCTGTTCTCCAACCTCTCCCCGTACTTTTTGGGACGTAGAGCCTGCCGCCCGCCGCCGGTGCGGTGTACCAGGGAGCTAGGGGCCAGAGGCTGGCGAGCTCTGGCTTCCCCTTCCCCCAGGGACTCCAGGTGCACTCTACGGGTCTCTGACCCACCCTTCTCTCGTCCTGGATATCCTCCTGCCTTTGGGTCAGGAGCGATATTTTCTCCTTAACAGCCTCCCCATCCCAGCTTCTATCTTTCCAGCCTCATCTTCTTATCCTGGAGCTCCTAATGGGTAAAGATTCGACACAAACCCCCAGATATTTCTGCCCCAAAGCTTTTGCCTCTGTCCTGCCAACAGATGACTGCTTTCTGCCCCGCAAGATGAGGCCGTCCCCGCTTAACCACGGTTACACCTGTGTCCCTTAGGGACATTGCCACTAAAGGAATTCAGATTTCCCTGGACTAAAATAGACTGAGACCCTCATGGCTCCAAACACCTAATAGACACGAGTTGGGCGACTGCTTCCTGGTGACAGGGGCTGTCCCTGCGCACTGCCTGGCAGTTCCTGCCAGGACCTGGCTCCAGTGAGTCCCAGGTACCTGGCTAGCCACCGCTGGGTGCCTGGCAGGTCTGATGTGGTTGGCATTGCTGGTTTTGTTTTGCTCACATAATAGATACAGCAGTTGAAAGAAAATGTATATGATGTCTAAATATTAACTAGATACCTAGTGCCAAAGAGGGAAAAAAATGTTAATCAAATAAGATGAAAAACAGGGACTTTTCCCTGAGTGAACAAAAGCTCACTGCTGCTCTCAGCTGGACATGAGTTTCCTTCACTGCAGCTCTAGTTCAGATAAAGATTATTCCTTTATAATATATTTTGTATGGTACACTGGAGACCTCTAAAATGCAGAGTCTGGTGTCCTGTAAATCATCCTGTGTAACGAGGGATGCTTTTTCAAACACCTCACAACTGCATTACTCTACTCTTAATGGGAAGGGGCCCAGTGGAGCTGAGGGGAACACAAACTTACCCAGTGCTCTTTCCACTCCAACCCCGCTTAGGGTGGTCAGCCAGGAGGCCCTGGTTGCAGCAAATACTGCCATTGCTAGGGCCCATCACCCTCCCAAGGCCCAGGAACCAGGATGCTCAGTGTGTGGCCCAGGGCCCCCCTGCACGAGTAGTGCCCATACTCTCTACCTACCGTCTCAGCAATCCAAAGAACCTGTTCTCTAATCTAGTTTTGCTAAAGATACATTTTCAAATTTGGCAAGATTTTGACAAAATGGTATTAAATTTAAGCCAGAGGTAGCAAACTGAGAGCTGAATATGGCCGGCAGAGTCATATGAAGAAATTTTAAACCGCTGAAATGTTTTTAAATTGGGGGTTTTCCCCCAGAAATATCTGGCTATGAAGCTTCTGTTGAAATAGCAGATCCAGCAACTTTGGGCCCTTGGCCAGAGCTGAGAAGCCCGCTTTGGGCGGGCCATGAGCGCCCTCTTCTTCCCGGGTCCTGCCCAGGTTGCCCCTCTGCATTTATGTTGCTTGCCTGCAGGCTGCTAATAAGGGAACACCCCAGGCTCCCTTGTCCCCTTGCCCCCAAGCAGTCACACTTGAATAAGAGACTCTTGAAGGAATGGCACCCGCTTCTGAAATGTTAGGCCCTACAACTGATGGAGAAAAGTTGGTTTTGTGGGAGAGGAGCTTCGTAGACTTCTCACTCAGGCTGGTGCCTATTATTTTTTCTTCTCTTGACCCAGGCTTTTCCTGGGAGCAGGTTTTTAATAAACTTGTAATGAAAAGGAGGGACTATCTACATAGGGAGAACTCAAGCTTTCAGCAGTCCCCAAGGGTCTAGACACTAGAGAGAAGATTTTTTTCTGTTGCCACAGCTAACACCCATGCTCAGTCAGACCTGTCAGAGTTTTTACAATATTCCTCCAGTTGGTGTCCAGGCCGCCAGCGTGCCTCATTGCTCCCGATCCTGGGCAGCTACTAGCCTCCTCTCTGACTCAGGAACCTTCCTCTCGATGCCTCACTGATGAACTCCAGCCTCTTTCCCTTTGTACTCAGGGTTTACTCCCACGAGTTTACTCCTTCATGTATCTCACAGTCCTGCCAAACCGATGAGTGCCTGCTACCTAAACACGCATCGCAATTTTCTGGTTCCCTCCATATGATTAGATGATAAAATTAGAACAAAGCTGTCATTTGCTAGCTAAGTGACTTTTGGACAGGTCATTTCACCTCCCTGCACTTCATTTTCTGCATATATAAATTATGGATAAGATTCACCACAAATTGTATAAAGAATGAAATTGACTTAGAAAAAATATGCAAAAATACCAGGCCTCATGCCTGATGTATGGTGGCTACCAATAGTTATTTGAACCTAAATACTGGCTCATGCCATGCATGCTTCTAGTAAAACCTTATCCTTGAAAAATACGTGTACCCTTTTGTCAAAACCAGCCCAATATGTGAACTAAAGTCCACTTTCCTAAGCTGCTCAGTAACATTCATCATGCCAAGTCTAATGGCATCTAAACTTTTTTTTTGAAGCAATAGATACTAACTCTGGCTAACTTCAGTTTTGTTTAGTTTTTCATTAAAGAAAGTTACTAGAAAGATGTGCAGTAACTCACATAACTGAAGGGAATTTTTTTTAAATTGACCAACAAAAAGCAAAAAACAGGTTTTGGAAAAGACATAGAGCATATAGTGTATAGTTGTTGTTACTGCCATTCTCCAAATACTCTTGGCTCTTCAGTGGCCCACAGCAAGAACATGTTTTCCTGGCTCCTTAAAATTAGGTGTGACTCTGCGACACTGGCTAATGAAGCCTGAGGAGGAGTAAGGTTGTCTCTTTCGGGCAGAAGATTTGCCAGTCAGGAGGAGATTACCAGTGGCAGTAGGTTTTTCCTGACTGACAGTTGTGCGAGAAGTTGGACTGAGCCTACCCTAGTCACCATCTACTCAGTCCTCCACACTGAGTGTGGACAATGTAGATCCAGCCACTGATGGCAGGCAGCGTGATTCAGAAATACACCTTGGTTGTTTTCAGCTCTTAAGACTTGGTGGTTGGCTGTGAATACAACACAACCTTTACTATCTGACTGATGAAGACACACAACACACATATTGTTATTCTTCTCTCCTGTTGACCAAATGACTTCAACAAGTCTATATTAGAGTTCCCTTTCACAGAGATGGATGATTGACAGATCAGAAGTCTACAGTGTCCCAGCAGTATAGACAGAACCCTTGTCTCATATTAGATATATAGCAAATATATTTCCCCATTCTGTCTTTGACCTGTCAATAAGAAAGTGCATTTATAGATATCTGGAGGTAAAGCTCCTCTCAGAACCAACAGTGTGACAAAGAGGGACATTATATACTTGCAAAAGGAGCAAAAACTAACAATAATGATCATGAACAGCTAGGACCTTGCACTGAAAAAGATCTCACAGGGAAATGAGGAAACACTTAGAGCTGAAAGTACTCCATGGCAAAATCTGGTGAATGGGATTAAGCAATTTATAAGAAAGATTATATCTTCAATATGTTTACCCAAACAGAAGAGAAATTAAAGGCAAATGAACTACATGTTTAACTTAAGCAAAAAAAAAAGCAAAAAGGGAAGTCAGGAAGAAAGAAAATGATAATGATAAATGCCAAACCTCTGTTTATATTTCTTTGCCATTTGTTTAGTTATGGATTGAACTATATCTCCCCCAAAATCCATATCTTGAAACTCTAACCCCCAAGGTGACGATATCTAGAGATAGGGTCTTTAGAAGGTTATGAAGGTTAAAATGAGGCCATAATGGTAGAACTCTAGCCAGATAGGACTGTGGTCTTACGAGAAGTTGAAAAGATAACCTTGTTTCTTACAGAGGTACATACACTCCGCCACCTGAGGACACAGAGAGAGGGGACATTTATCCAAGCCAGGAAGCAGGCCCTCACCGGAAGCCAACCTTGCTGGCACCTTGATCTTAGCCTTCCAGCCCCCAGAACCATGAAAAATAAATTTCTGTTGTTTAAGTCACCTGGTCTATGGTTATCTTATTATGATAACCTGAACTATGTATGACATTCATGTTTCGCAGTTTGTAAATGGGTTCTGGTACCAATTCCAATATGTGTGTGTGTCAGGGGGCTGGGAGACCCCCACACCAACAAGCAATTCTTTGGACACCAGGTGGTATCCAAATACAATTCAACTCAATTCTGGTGGTGAAATACAATTCAACTCAATTCTGACACAATGTACCCAGAGATAGTATCAGATTCCACAGGGCAAGGGTTCAGCCCCATAAGACTGTCCCCACCTCAGATGCCTATCATAAGTCCAGGTTGTCACCTGTGCTACTCACCCACTGACTATTGATTAGAGGTTTGCACCACTCCCTTCTTGGGTTCATTAATTGGCTAGAGTAGCTCACAGAACTCAGAGGAACATTTTACTCACTAGATTGCTGATTTATTATGAAAGGATATAACTCGGGAACAGCCAGATATAAGAGATGCTTACAGCAAGGTACGAAGAAGGGGTTCAGAGCTTCCATGCCCTCTCTGGGGTGTTGCTCCCCCAAACCAAGTGTTCACCAGCCCGAAAACTCTCAGAAACTCCTCTTTTTGGGTTTTTATGGAGGCTTTGTTACATAGTCATAGTTGATTAAATCATTGGCCATTGGCCATAGATTCAATCTGTAGGTCCCTCCTCTCCCTGGAGGTTAGGGGTGCAGAATACTAAAAGCTCCAACACTCAAATTACATGGCCAGGTCTCCCCTGGCAACCAGCCCCTATCCTTAGGTTACCAAAGGGCTTTCCAGAAGTCGCATCATTAACAATAAAAGTGTTAATTGCTCTTTTATTGCTTTTATTGCTCTTAACATAGAAAATTCCAAGGGTTTTAGAAGCTCTGTGCCAGGAACAGGTCCAAGACCAAATACATATTTGAAGACCAAATATATATTTCTTATCATAAATCACAATATCACAGTCCATGCTCTGGTCTTCTAACAGGGAAGCAAAACAATCACAAAGGTCAAAAGGTACTGGCATGTGACTAGAACCTCAGTAATTAAAAACTAGCCAGTCCATCATGATATCATGTAAAAATATCTCAGAGGTTGAGGCCACTCAGGTTTTCAGGCTGCCATTTGGTCTTGACAGGTCCCCAAAGCAGGAGAAGTCCCAGCGATGTATGGCCCCCACCTGGTATGGCCCCACACCAGGCAGACCTGGTATGATGGAGCCAAGAGACAGTATCATCTCTTGCCCTGAGCCTCTTTTGAAGTGTTGATATAATGTTGCATTTTCCTCATGACAAAATACAGCCCAAGTTTTCATTCCCTTACCCTTAACCACTATTTTTCCTTCTCCGCACGTATACTAAGACTCCTGCCTTTGGAAGGGACGTTGGGTTCGCTGTGGTGCTGGACTGGACTGCCGGCAGAGGTACTGGTCTAGCCAGTGTCCTCCCCCTGTCCACTCTGGTTCACTCAGGGTAAAGTGATACAGGTGCAGAACTAGAGGGACATCTTTACCACCAGGCAACATAGCTGCACTTACCATTAATCCCAATTCTGCCAGGCACTGTGAAGGCACTTCCTGTTCAATCAGGCCCTTGGGAATTTGTGACATAAGGTTAAAAACACAGTGACAGTTTCTCGCTAAGGAATCATCCCTGTTCACAGCCTTTGTAGTTGCAGCCCTGGTCCTGTAGCCACTGCATCAAGTAGGAAAAGAGCTATTGAGGTGACGTATTGAGGGAAGAAGAGGTAAACGTATATTCATGATATCGCTGTCCTCCTTTGGTAAGAACTGTGGTCATGCCAGCATCCTTCCCCACAGCCCCTTCTCATGATCCCCTGATGCCAGAAAAACAGAGAAAGCTATCCACTTTGACACCCTTCAGCCCACTCATGTTCGTGTTGGGTGTGAGCACACAATCAGGAAGGTGTTTATTTTTATTAGTTTTCTGTTGCTGAGTTTCTATTTCTTCCTGATTCATAAAAGCCTCTTAGGCATTAAAGATACCAGGTTTTTCCTCTACCTGGAACCTAATAGGTTCCAATTATTGAACTACCAGTTTGTCTTTACCAGAGAATTGTTTTAGTGTTTTTAAGAACATGCTTTTTATTTTTATATATTCAATCTCTCAATTATTTCCCTTGTAGTTTTTACCTTTGGTAGAAAATGAATAATGTCCCCAAAATAAATGTACATTTTCTTCTAGTACATTTTTTGGTTTCTTTTCTAAACTTAAGCATTGAAAGCATCTAAAATTTATTTTGCCATATAATTTTACACAAGTATCTAACTGTATTTTTTTCTTCATCTTCCTGGCACTAGTTATTTCCCAACAGTTTGAAACTCAAGTGTTATGTAATAAACCTATAATGTTGGAGTTTGCCACCCAGAAATACAGAAGATGAACCTCCATTCATTCAATCTTCTTTTTTATCTTATTGGACTTTTATCATTTTATTGTCATAAACTCTGCAGAAACCTTTGTCTGGATGAATGTTCTGACATGCTTTGTTTAATTTTATAAACTTTCTTGCTCTATTTTTGTTTTATTCACTTATTCATGCTTTTAATTTCCATTTACGGTGACTGGTATATTCTGGGACCTGGATTTGACAGGGAGGTGGTAGTGAGACTGAAAGCAAGATCCCCGTCATTGTGAAGGCACAACCAATCGCACAAGCCTGTTTTTAAGTAAGGCAAACACTAGAAGAGAGAAAGCACAGAGTGCTGTGGAACACAATGGCGGAGCACTGATGTCAGCACACAGGCAAGAGAGAAGCCTTCACACAGGAAGTGACATTTATGTTCATATGTAAAAGGAAAATTGGATTAAGGCAGATAAAATCAGATTATTTTTAGCTTATGCAATATCTCACCCACTTTCATTCATTATAAATACACTTAGCAAAGTAAACTGAAGGTAACGTCCCTAAAAGAAAAAGGAGTATCTGCCAAAAGCCTATATAGCAAACATTAAAAGAAACATGGAAGAACAGAATCTCTTAAAGACAAGGACAAGACAGGTATGCCTTCTATCATAGCCTTCAATCAGCATTAAGCTAGGTTCCCAGTGAATGCAATAAAACAAGAAAGAATAGCAAAGGCATGAGAGTTGGGAGGAAAGAAACAAATTATTATTATTTACAAACTATGGGTTTGGTGGCCAAAAAAAAAACAAACCATGGAAATCTCCAAAAAAAAAAGAATAAAATTTAAAACTCAAAGAGTAACAGCATTTTATATACAATCAGGATACAATTAGAAAATATAATTTTAAAAGAAGATTCTATTCAGAACTACAGTAAAATCCATTAAGTACTTAGAAATAAACCTAATGAAAAACAAGCAAGTTCTTTATACATAAAATTATACAATTTTTTAGAAGGGCATTGTATTAAGTACGTTTCCCAGGGCTGTCATAACAAAGTACCACAAACTATGTGGCTTAAATCAGAAATTTATTCTTTACCATTCTGGAGGTTAGGAGTCAGAAATCAAGGTGTCAGCAGGGCCACATTCCTTCTGAGACTCTGGGTAGAATCCTTCCTTGCTTTTCCTTAGCTTCTGATGGTGGCAGTCAATCCTTGGAGTTCCTTAGCTGGCAGCTTTATCACTCTGATCTCTGCCCCTGCTATCACATAGCATTCCCCTTGTGTGTCTCTGTCATCTCATGGCACTTCCCTCTTCTTGTACAGGCACCAGTCATGTTGGTTTAGAGCCCACCCTAATCAACTTACCTTAACTTGGTTATGTCCACAAAGATCCTATTTCCAAATAAGTTCCCATTCACAGGTACTAGGAGGTAGGACTTCAACATATCCTTTTAGGAGACACAATTCAACTAATAACAGGAATAAAAATATATGAATAAACAAAACCTATGCATTTATGCACTAATCATATTTATAAATGAAAAACTCAGTACTATAAAGATAAAATTCTCACCTTTAATCAATAAATTCTACGTAATTTCAAACAAAATCCAAATAGGGTCATGTGTAAGTATGGGTCATATAGTATGGATTATATATTTGTATATGTATATATATGTACATTTACACATATAAATTTTAAATTTCACATGGAGGTGTAGAAGCAAACGAATATCATCTGCTCCTTTAGAAAATGTGAAACCGGAAAAACCAGTGTCCCTTTAAGAAGGGAAAGGGATTTTAATTAAATGGAAAGATTAAAATAAATTTCTTAGCCCCAAAAGTACTTTGGTTATTCAGATGGTATGATGTAAATTCTTTCCATATGCTGCTAAGAAGACTGAATTGACAGCCTCAGGGGTTAATTATTATTATTTACAAACTATGTGTTTGGTGGCCAAAAAAATCCAGGCAAATCTACAAAAAAAGAATAAAATTTAAAGCTCAAAGAGTAACAGCATTTTTATATACATAAGATAAACCTATGTATATACATAAGGTTCCTCATCCCCTCCCCTGTCTTTGGAATGCATGTTCTGCCCACTCATCCCACAGCGGGGTGGGGGGCATTTTCAAGGACAAAGCTTTGCGAGGTAAGCTGTTGTTGAGACCATCTGGACTGAACATGTGACTGAACCCAGTTATGGTTTGTATATAAGCTTTTTAGATTCGGGGAGGCGGGGGGCAGGTGGAGATCTGCTCATCTTGTGGTCACCCAAGAAAACCCTCATAAGTTCCCCTGCTTGATAAACAGGCCACCTACCAATGTGGGTAAAGGGGGCTGACTTCCAAGGGTGTGAACTAACACTTTACAGGTTTTCTATATTTCCTTATCTTTCACCACTTTGACACTTTTGAAGAGCACCAGGCAGGTATTGTATAGAATATCCCTCAGTTTTGGCTTTGTCTGAGATTTTCCTCATGATTTGTGGTTTTAGGTTTAGGGGAAGAAGACCACAGAGATGAAGTGCCCTTCTCATGACATCGTATCAGGAAGGCATGACATTAACATGACTTATTGGTGATGTTAACCTTGAAAACAAGATTAAGGTGGTATCTGCCAGCTCTCTCCACCATAAAGTTTCTCTCTTTCTCTTCCTATAATCAGTGCTTTAGACATGAGTGACTAAGCCCAGCTCGTACTCGAAAGGAGAGCAAATAAGCTTCGCCTTCCAGAGGTAGGACATCAAAGATTCTGTGAACATATGTTCAAACCAGTACAATAATTAATAAGTATTGGGGGATAGAGGTTTGAGGTTATCCAAATATCCTGTTTCTCTTTAAAGTTCCACCAACTAATGTTAGCATTGGCCAGTGGGCCTTATGATAGCAATGAATGCTACAGTGGTCTAATGCTGATTTTCTATTTCTTTCATTTTTTTTTACATTTATTAATTGAAATTTTCATGTAAGGAAGATTTATCCCTTTTTCTCCATTTGTTTGTTTACTCAATTCCTTATTTACATCAGTATGGATTCATGAATATGTGAATTCATATGAATTCATATGAATATGGATTCATAAATATTTTATAGACCAGAGAATAAAATTTAATCACTAGAATAAAATTCTCTGGTCTATACAATCAGTATAATCCTATACTATATAATTTATCTCATTGGTTAAAATGTTTTAGATTTGGTCATTGGGAGTACTTTCATGTTGGTGCCTGTGCCCTTTTGACTGGCTCCCATCTTTTTATTTGTTCTTCCTTCTTTCTGAACACTTCAAGATGCCCCAGGCCCATGTTGAATGTTCCCCATCCTAGCCCTAAAACCGGCCATTGTTCTAAGGAGTCCCGGTTCCTTCCATCAGAGAAAGATATGGAAGCTAAGATACAGGTGCTGCATCCTCATTGCTACTGGGCATCACTGTCCTGCTTTTAGGCTCTCTTAAAGGACAGACCTAGAAATATGATTTCTTAATGCAGTATGTAAATCATACACACACACACAAGTCTGTATTAACACAGATGTAGATATAAACATGAGTTCATACTGATGTCTCCAGCTCTAATTCAGCACTAGAGGATTCATTCCAGTCTTCACTCTTGTTTATTTGCAACTTCTTTCTCTGACAGTGAGAAGCCTGGCTCCAACTATACATGACTTATTTATTTGTTCAACCCTAGTAAGCATATTAAAGTGGTATCGGAATACCATATGATCTCACCTATAAGTGGAACCTAATCAACAAAACAAGCAAGCAAAGTAAAACCAGAGACATTGAAATAAAGAACTGACAGTAATGAGAGGGCAGGGGGAGAGGGATAACGGAGGAAAGAAGGGAAAGGATCATCAAGGAACATGTATAAAGGACCCATGGACAAAACCAAAGGTGGGTAGTATTGAGGGTGGGAGGTGGGGGTCAGTGGGGTGGGGGAGAGTGGTTGGGGGGGGAGAATGGAGACAACTGTACATGAACAACAATAAAATAAATTAGGTTTTAAAAAGAAAAAGAATTGCTAGCCCATATGCCTGTGTAACTCACTGTTTGGTTTTTCCCCTCCTTAAACTGAATTATTAGTTTCACATACATGATAAATACCTTAGCGTTATTCTATGTGTTTAAATATCAGCTTAGTCTGTTGCCTCCCCTCTGTGACAATTAATATTAAAATCCTTCTGACAGCCTCTAACTTTAAAGCACAACAGAAGACCATGTTGATTCTTGTACACAATGGAAGAGGACAAAGAATACCTGAAATAATTCTGAAGAACACAAATAAAAAAATGAGTATCCATACTACCAGATAGCAAAAATATGTACACGTATTATAAAGTTATAGTAATTAAAATAATGAGAACAATGGCCCAGGGGTTGGTAAACAAATCAATAAAAGAGAATAGAAAACCCAGAAACAGAAAACGGATTTTAACAAAGAAGGCATCACCAGTCAGTGGGAGAGAGAATGGGCTATTTAATAAATCATGGGCTGTCCATTGGCAATAAGAAAAAAAATTTACCATACACAAAACAAAGTACAGGCATATTAAAGACCTAAATATTAAAAGAAGAACTGTTTAAATTTTATAGGAAAACACAGGAGATGATCTCTATGGCATCAGGTAGGAAAGAATGCCGTAAACAAAATGCAAAGAGCGCACTTCATGAAGGAAAAAAATCATAAATTTGCCTGTATTTTAAATTTCTTTGAATCAAAAGATGTCATAAAGAGAAATGAAAACCAAAGTAGTCTGGGAAAATGACTTAAAATTCAGGATATACATAAGAAACTCCCACAAGTAATTTGAAAATCACTAGAAAAAAATGAAATGGATATAAAGAGGCAATTCACAAAGGAGAAAATCTGAATAGCAGATATTCATAAGATTATATTCAGCCTCACTATCAATCAGGATAGTGAAAATTAAATAGTTAACATTCTATGTCATGCTCATGAGATCAGCAAAAATTAATACCTTATAACTCCAAATTTTAGTAAGGATATAGGGGAGGAAGCTATCATATATCACTGACAGGAGTAGAAATTGGTACAACTACACTGGAGAAAATAACAATATCAGGTAAATGTAGATGTGTCATCATCAGACCAAAAACCACTTCCTGGTCTATACACTCAGGACATAGGTATTGTGTGGCCTGACAACATATAAAGGTAAAGGGGGGAACAACTTAACTTTCCATCAGTAAGGGGATGGATTATTATTTATGCATTCACTGGAATATTATACTGCAGATAAAGAGAACCAACACATATTAACATAGGTGCAGCTCTTAACATAGGTGCAGCTCAGAAAGCTATTGCTAATTGATTAATAAAGGCCAATTCAAGAAGGATTGTGCAGTGAGATACTATTTATGTAAACAGTTAAGTGCATAAAAATGTACTTTCTTAATGATGACACATACATATATTATTGGAACAATTTATATTAATCTCAGGATATTGATACCTATGATGAGGGAGGGAGGGGAATGGGATAGAAAACCAAATTTTAGATGTAACCACAATATATTGTTTCTTAAAAACAAAAACACTGTTATGGGCTGAAGTGTGTCCTTTGAAATTTATGTGTTGAAGTCCTAACTCCAGGACCTCAGAATTGACTGTATCTGGCGATAGCACCTTTAAAGAAGCGATTAAGGTAAAATAAGATTATATGGATAGGCCCCCATCCAACAGGACCCCATGTCCCTTTACGAATAAGAGATTAGGACACAAGCAACACACAGGCTACAAAGTACACAGCAAGAAGGTGCTCACCTGCAGGCCAAGGAGAAGAGTCTCAGAAGAAACAAAACTTGCCATCACCTTGATCTAGGACTTCTAGCTTCCAGAACTGTAAGGAAATAAATTTCTGTTAAATTATCCAGTCTGTGGGATTTTGTTATGACAAGCCTAATAAACTGTTACAACATCTGAACATGGCAAAATTTAATGTCTGTTTATTCTAGTTATTGGGACCATAAATATAGATTATATTATGTACTCTTCTGTATATTTCAAATGTTTCTATATTAGTTAAGAAAATAACAAGAAGATTCCATAAAAAAAAAAGAGAGAGACACAAATACAATAAAAATGTATCTCTGGCCACCTTACAGGCAAGGTGTGGATATTTTCTTGGGTGCATGGTCCTCCCCCACAGGGTGTTTGTCTTGGACACAGGACAGGACTTCCTGTCTGTTGGCTCTGGCAACCCTGAGGGCAAAATAGTTGCCTGAAAGTGGCCTGAAAGTGACCCGAATAAGGAGCATGGGGAAGACATACCTGCTTTTCAAAAGTTTCAGCCTTAAAATGGTGCACATCACCCCCATTCCTATGCCTTCAGCTGATACACAGTCAACTGCAGCACCTGACTGCAAATTTCTGGCATCTGCTCTGCTGTGTGCCCAGAACAAGAAGAAAAGTGTGGAACTCTACCCATACTGTCATAACTAAAAATTTCAAATTATTACATTTAAATACCATCAATAAAAGAATATTAACTCATGTGATAGGGTTCACCAGAAAACCAACAGACTAGATCAGATAGATAGATAGATAATACATAGATAGATTCTAAAGGATTGGGTCACTCAACTATGGAGCTGGAAAGCTGAAGACCCAGGAGAGCCGATGGTGTCTTTCCAGTCTGAGTTGGAGGGCCTGAGAACCAGGAAAACCAGGATTTCAATTCAAGTCCAAAAGCAGGAAAAGCTCCCCTTCCATGGAGGGAGGTTAGCCACTTTGCTCAGACCTTCAACTCATTGATGGGGCCCACCCACATTAGAGAGAGGAATCTGCTTTATTCAGTCTAGAATTCAAATATTAATCTCACCTGCAAACACCCTCGAGGACACCCCCAGACTAATGTTTGACCAAATATCTGGCCGCCTTGTTAGCCATTCAAATTGAAACATAAAATTAACCACCATACTTCCCATGTAAAGTAAAGTATGCAGCTTTCACTCTCCGTGCCTCTCAACCTTTCCCTTACTGAATCCTGTGGAATCCATTATTGCCATTGCTGAATCCATACTTTAGTTACCTTCTTTTATATTTGCATGTGTTTTCAACTTGTATTTATATAGGTAATCACTTATCCTTAATGCCTGCTATCTTAAATCCTTCATGGTTCATTCCAGTACTTTTACACTTCCTGTGTATTTTGGTTTGATTCTGGTTTTCTGGGATATAGCTTTCCACAAGGTCTGAGCTTCTAACTGGGACCAAAACTTGGCAGGGGTTCCAAATAAGTAGTGCGCTTTTACACAAAAGACATAAATCAGTTGTTTTTCTTCATGCAAAGGACTCTCAAACCATGATTAGATCAAAACAAGCAAACAAACAAACAAAAAACAGTTTTCATGAGGGGATAAAAATGTGGAGAAATAACGATCCTGCCTGCCAGTACATAGCACAATTATAAGGTTTCTTCTTTTTCTACTGTTTTCTGTTTTTGTAATTACAAAATATATTATGAATATTTAGTCATAAATTAAGCAAAAAATAACCCCAAGAATACAGATTTAACAGGAAGCTCCTCTATTAACAAACATTGAGCCTACAAATTCGTACAGACACAATGCAAACTCCTTCTAGAAGCCGAAGCGCTCGGAGTCCGTCTCAGTCGGATAATGCCGTCATGTCGGCCTGGTTTTCATGCGGCTGCCCAGCCTGCACTGTATTTGCCAAGCTTACACTTCGTGTTCAGATATTTTTCAAATATTATTGGCACCATCATATCTGATAAGTAGAGAAGCAGCAAGGATATTGAAAAAGTTACTAAGAAAGGGCACATGATTAAAAAGGAAAAAAGATTTCTGGAAATAAGAGCATGGAAATATATACGTGCAGTACAATTGCTGTGTCAACTTGTACATGCATTTCATACTTTAAAGAACTAAAACTCTGTGATATTTTATATTTGCACCTGGTAATTTTAATTTTTTTTATTTTGAAAAAATATTAAATTTACTTAACATTTACAATATTAACACCTAGAACTCCTGAATACCTTTAACAGGATTCGCCAGCTGTTAACACTTGCCACATTAGTTTAATCATTCTCTCCCCTCTCTTTTCTCATTCGTCCTGATTTCAGAGTAGTTTCATACTTGTATACAATGCCAATTTATCCTCTAATATTTCACAGTGTGTTTTCTAAAAACAAGGATATTCCTTCATGTAACCACATTACACTCATTAAGTTCAGCAATTTTAACATTGACATAACATTTTTATCTACTTCACAGTTTGTATTCCAATTCTGTCTTGTGTTCCTGCAACGTCTTTTTCAGCATTTTTTCCCCACCAGAACAGGATTTAATTGTTGTGGCTCTTTAGTCTCCTTTAATCTGGAAATAGTCCTTACTTAGCCTTTCATTGTATTTCATGACTTAGACATTTCTGTAAAACATGGCATGTTATTTCACAGAATGTCCCTCAGTTTGGGTTGGTCTGATGTTACCTCATTGTTTAAAATCAGGTTTTACATTCCTGGCAGAACACTGTAAAAGTGACGCTGTGTTCCCACTCAAGGGTAATTTTAATTTCTCTCAGCTGATAAAAGTCTTGTCTTGCTAAGTTTCTCTATATAATTACTATCATCCACTGTATGTATTAAATTCTCTGAAGTGAGACACTTTCAGATCATGCAAATATCCTGTTCCTCATCAGACTTCATGTCCTAGATATACTCTCCATTGACAATTATTGTCTGAACAAGTCTTTACGATAATGATTTCCAAATGGTTCTTTTCCAACTCTACCACTCCCTCATTATCAATTGACATTTTATTGAAGGAAGAGCATTTTCTTTTCAACTATTTTTCTAGCTTGCTAGTTGTCTTGCTGTCTTTCTGTATACCCATCCATCCACCCAATCACTTGTCTATTTACTACCAGTATAGATCAATGGATCACTGTTTTATTCAATGGGTTATATTACATTATTGTCCTTACTCATTTTGATACCCAGTTTTGTTTTGTTTTTTCTAGATCTGGCCAGTAGGATGCCTTTAAGTACGCTTCTGTGTCCCTTTGATAAGTCCCCTAAGTTTTTTTTAGTACTTGTTTACCTTTTACACAACAATGTGTTCCTGTGTTTGCTCCTTCCTTGTCCCAACCCTGAATTAGTACTTTTTCCCAGGATTCCTGGTTCTCTTTGCTGGGGACTGGAAACTATGCTCTGGTCCCTGGGTTTGTTCACTGTCCCTGACATGTCATTACCTTTATGTTCTTTCAGTGGACAGAGCTGCGAAATGTTTATATTTGTATATAAGAAATCATAGATTTATACTAATACCCCTAAAATCCAATCTAATCATGCAAGGTTCTTCCCTGCTTTTCCCCACACTTCGGTGGAAACCCTGGTTCCCAACAACATACTTACCTATTTGTATAATCCTGTAGCTCACAGAAAGTTGTTTCAGAATTGTTACACCTATATACTATGACAGACAAACATATCTACTAAGAACAGCTCAAGACTAATCTGCAATTCATTGTTCCCTAGACTGACGTTAAGTACTGAAAGTACTGTGTTCAGATGATACTTGCAATACTAGTTTCCCCTGCAGTTTAAATTTGCAAACGAAATGGGCTCATTGGCCTGTGTGCTTTTTAATCCTCACCTGAGGATATACATATTGATTTGAGAGAGAGAGAGAGAGAGAACACATTGAGGTTGCCTCCTGTATGCACCCCAACCAGGGCTCAAACCCGCAAACTGCCAGTGTATGAGAAGACACTCAGACCAACTGAGCCACCCGGTCAGGGCTCATTGGCCTCTGCTGGCACTTAATTTAGGTTTTCTTTTCCCCATTATAATAATTACATTTTATTTTATTTTATTTTATTGAATTAATTGTGTTGATATTGGTTAATAAAATTGTATAGGTTTCAGGTGTACAATTCTATAATATGTTATTTGCATATTGTATTGTGTTTGTCACCCAAAGCCAAGTCTCCTTCCATCACCATTTTCCCCCCTACACCCTCTTCTACCTCTCCCCACCCCTCTTTCCCTCTGGTAATCACCATAATATTGTCCCTGTCTATAAAGTTGGGGGGGTGGGGGTGTTTTGTTTTGTTTTTTGTTTTGTTTTTTGCTTAATCCCTTCATAACTGGTCAATCTGTCTCCTCTCTGACAGCATTCAGTCTGTTCTCTATCTATGAAAGTGTTTCTACTTTGTTAGTTTATTTTTCCACATAAGAGTAAAATCATATGGTACTTGTCTTTCTCTGACTGGCTTATTTCACTTAACATAATGCTCTCCAGGTCCATCCATACTGTTGCAAAGGATAAGAGTTCCTTCATTTTTACAGCTGGGTAGTATTACATTATGCAAATATGCCACAGCTCTTTTATCCACTCATCTATTGATAGGCACTTGGGCTGCTTCCAAATCTTGGCTATTTTAAATAAAGCTGTAATGAACATAGGGGTGCATATATTCTTTCAAATTAATGTTTAGGGTTTCTTTGAATATATTCCCAGAAGTGAAATCACTGGGTCATAAGGCAGTTTCATTTTTAATTTTCTGAGAAAATTCCATACTGCCTTCCACAGTGGCTGCACCAGTCTGCATTCCCACCGACAGTGCACAAGGGCTCCATTTTCTCTACATCCTCACCAATACTTTTTGTGTATTAATTTATTGATTCTGGCAGGTGTGAAATGGCATCTCATTGTGGTTTTAATTTGCAGTTCTCTGATGATTAGTAACTTTGAGCATCTTTACATATGTCTGTTGACCATCAGTGTGTCCTATTTGAAAAAGTGTCTACTTAGGTCCTTTGCCCATTTTTAAATTGGATTTTTTTCCTGTTGTTTTAGAAGTTCTTTATAAATTTTGGATATAAACCTCTTATCAGATGTACCATTGGTGAATATGTTCTTATATTCAGTGTGTTGTCTTTTAATCTTGTTGATGGTTTCCTTTGCTGTGCAAAGACAATTTAGTTTGTTATAGTCCCATTTGTTTATTTTTTTTTCTTTTGTTTCTCTTGTCTGAGAAGCTATATCAGAAAGAATATTGCTACAAGAAATGTCCCAGATTTTACTGCATATGTTTTCTTCTAGGATTTTTATAGTTTCAAATCTAATATTTAAGTCTGATCCATTTTCAGTTTATTCTTGGGTATGGTGTAGGAATGTGGTCTATTTTCTTTTCTTTCTTCTTTTTGTATGTATCTGTCCAATTTTCTTAACACCATTTATTGAATGGACTGCCTTTACCCCATTTTATGTTTTTGCCTCCTTTGTCAAATATTAATTGGCCATAAAGGCCTGAGTTCATTTCTGGGCTTTATTCTCTTCCATTGATCTATATGTCCATTTTTATGCCTGTACCACTCTGTTTTGATTACTATAGCCTCGTTAGTATAGTTTGGTATCAGGTAGTGTGATTCCTCCAACATTGTTCTTCTTTCTCAAGATTGCTGTGGCTATTCAGGGTCTTTTGTGGTTCCATATAAATTTTTGGAATATTTGTTCTAGTTCTGTGAAATATGTCAATGATATCTTGATAGGAATTACATTGAATCTATAGATTGTTTTGGGTAGCATGAACATTTTAATGATGTTAATTCTTCCTGTCCACAAACATGGTATTTGCTTCCACTTATTTGTATTTTCTTCAATTTATTTCTTCAGTGTCTTATAACTTTCCAAGTACAGGTCTTTCACATCCTTGGTTAAATTTATTCCTAGGTATTTTATTTCATTTTTTAAATGCTATTGTAAATGGGAGAACATTCTTAGTTTCCCTTTATGATAGTTCATTATTGGCATATAAAAATGCAACTTATTTCCAAATATTTATTTTTAAATTGCTACTTTACTGAATCATTTATCAGTTCTAATAACTTTTTGGAATCTTTAGGGTTTTCTATAAACAATATTATGTCATTTGCAAATAATGGCAGTTTTACTTCTTCCTTTCCAATGGATGCTTTTGTTTCTTCTTCTTGTCTAATCATTGTGGTTAGGACTTCCAAAACTATGTTGAGTAAGAGAGGTGAAAGCGAACATCCCTGTCTTGTTCCTAATCTTAAAGGAAACTCTCGTAGTTTTTGCCCTCTAAGTATAATGTCAGCTCTGAGTTTGTCATATATAGCCTTTATTGTTTTGAGGTATGTTCCCCTTATTCCCACTTCACTGAGAGGTTGTTTTTTTTTTTAATCATAACTGAGTGCTAGATTTTATCAAATGCTTTTTCTGCATTTATTGATATGATCATGTGATTTTTATCCTTCATTTTGTTTAAGTGGTGTGGCATGTTCATTGCTTTGTGTATATTGTACCAACCTTGTATCCCTGGCATAAATCCCACTTGATCATGGTATATGATATTTCTAGTGTATTGCTAGACTCAGTTTGCTAATATTTTGTTGAGGATTTTAGCATCTATGTTCATCAGGGGTATTGGCCTACAATTTTCTTTCTTTGTAGTGTCTTTATGTGGTTTTGGAACTAGGATAATGGTCTCATAAAGTAATCTTGGGAGTCTTCTCTCCATTTGAATTTTTTGGAATTGTTTGAGAAAGATAGGTGTGGTAAAATTCACCTGTGAAGCCATCCAGTCCAGGGTTATTGTTTGTTGTGAGGTATTTGATTACCTCTTCAATTTCACTCGTTGTAATCTGTCTATCCAGATTCTCTGATACTTCCAGATACAGTTTTAGAAGATTGTTTGTCTCTAGGAATTTATCCATTTCTTCCACGTTGTGCATTTTATTGGCATAATATTTTCTTACAATCCTTTGTATTTCTCTGGTGTCAGTTGTTACTTCTTCTCTTTCATTTCTGATTTTATTTATTTGGGATCTCTCTCCTTTTTTCTTGATGAGTCTGGTTAAAGGTTTGTCAATCTTGTTTGTCCTTTCAAAGAATCAGCTCTTGGTTTCAGTCAGCTCTTGGATCTTTGTATTGGTTTTTTAGATTCTATTTCATTTATTTCTTCTCTGATCTTTATTATTTTCTTCTTTCTATTTGCTTTGGGCTTTGTGTGTTGTTCTTTTCCAAGTTCCTTTAAGTGTAAAGTTAGATCATTTATTTGTGATTTTCTTGTTGCTTGAGATAAGCCTATAATGCTATGAATTTTCCTCTTAAGACTGCTTTTGTTGTGTCCCACAGATTTTGGGTTGTATTCTCATTTTCATTTGTTTCAAGATATCTTTTGATTTCCTCTATGATCTCATTGTTAAACCATTCATTGTATATAGTAACCTGTTATTTAGCTTTCATATGTTGGTTTGTCTTTCAGTTATACTTTATATTTGAACATGTTAAATGTTAGCATATTAGCTGCATTTTTAAATTTTATCAGAACATATAACATTTATATATTATTCATTCACACATGTACCCTCCTTGTACTAGTTTTACCTCTACAATTAGCAACACTAAATGCTCATTATTAGCCTTTCTGCCAATATTTTCCAAATTATTTCTTGGTTGCCTGGAGTTTATTCACAAATAAATTCTTCAGGATGACCACAAGTGTACAGTATTTTCTGAATTCTTGCATGTTCAAACTCCCTCTACAGTAAGGTTTCTCAGCCTTAACAGTATTATTATTTGGGGCTTGGTAATTCTTTGTTACATAATACTGTTCTGCACATGGTAGGATGTTTAACAGCTTTCCTGCCCACTGCTGATTAGATGCCAGTAGCACTCCATCCCCCACTCATGACAACAAATATGCCTCAGACAGTGACAAATGTCCTAGAGGAAGGGATGGTCTCATTATCCTATAGTCTAGATACACGAAGGACAGCTCCTAAATGTAAATCTTTGGCTAGTACTTTCTTTCTTCAAGATCCTGTGTTCCCTTGAATTGTTTGTTGCTTTTTAAATCTGATGCCAGTCTAATTTTCTTATTGTTATAAATAATTTTGGATTTGATTTTATTCCTGGAAGCCCAAATGATTTTTTATTGTCTTTGAATTTTAATGATTTTACTAAGATATTACTTAGTATGATTGTTCCAGGTCAATTTTCCCAGGAACATTGTGGTCTCTTTTAAAATGCAGATTTAAGTTTTCTTTCATTTCCAGGAAGTTTCCTTGGATTATAGTTTAAATCTAGTTTTATCCCATTGTTTTTCCCTCTCTTTCCCTTTGAATCTTTAATTATATTTATGTTGGATCTTCTTTGCATATCTTATTATACTCATTTGGTTGTTTTACTGCCATTCTTCTATTTTATTAAATTTTCACATTCAAATTGATTCTTGCTGAGGCACCTTGTGTTTTAGTCTTCATTTCTGAGATGGTTTTGCTTTTTTCTTCTATTTTTTTCTTAAATTTGATCAAATGTCACTGCATTTCCTTTTCTACTCTGTCTATTTCTGTTCTTACTGTTTGAATTTCTAATTCTAGGTTTGTTTGTTTGTTTGTTTGTTTTTAAGTATCTTCAAATGCTTGTTTGAAATAATTCAATGTGGGGTATTGTGCTACTGTTTCTCCTTCACATCTTTGGGGGAGCAGAGGAGGTCATTTTTATTAGCTAAAATGTCATGATTCACTTTTCCTATTTTCTTCTTATAATAACTTTGGTAATTGGAGTTTTTAAAAATACATTCCTAGATATTTTATGGAAAGGGTTCCTAGTTTGAGGGAGCCCACTCCGTCAGTATAGTGAGATTCAGTTTCTTTAGCGAATAATGTTATTGGAAAGTGAGAGAGAGAGATATTGTTTTACTTTTACTTATGGAAAATCCATAATACTACTTTCTTATTTCCTTACTTCCTTTTCTCTTCATACACACATCTCTATGGAGCACCACCCCCTCTTTTCCAAATTTCCGATTCTCCCACAGAAGCAGTGCTTCTTCAGGACTGACACCTCCGGCACCTTTCACTTGCAAGCAGTTTCCTTATGGTCAGTGCTGAGAACTACCAAGTCCTAAACCTGTGTTCAGTACTTTAGTGCTTGACTTCCTCTTTAGCTTAATTTTATCTCTGTTTCATGTGATTTCTCCACGACCCTTTCCTCCTTTTCATGGATTCTCTTAAGCTTTCTATGTCTCCACTCTCCTAAAGGCTGTTGGAAGTGGCAGGAGCCAGGTGGGAACTGAGTGTTTATTTAAGAACCTACGGATAGTTCAAAGGTTATGGTATTTCTTGTCTTCTTCTAATGCTTGGTTACATGTAGCTTTGTTCTCCTGTTAACTATATGGTTTGGAGGAGTTGACTATATCATTGTGAAGAGAGTTGGACTCATGGAGGTATCATTATCTTCTGTACCCTGAAGGTTCTCCCAAAGATTTTATAAGTAACTATGTTTACATGCCTTCCTAATACATAACATTATCAGCATTATTTGTTATCTCAATTTGATGACTAAAGATGGTATTCCATAGCCAATTTCATTTTTAATTAATCAATTTTAACATTTTTGCACCCAGGTATCTGTATTTATTTCTCAGTGAACTGTTTATTCATATCCTTTGCCCACTTACTTGTTGGGATTTAGAGCTCCTTCCTCAGTATTAATATTAATCATTTGTCTAGTTTATGTGTGTGCTAATATTTTTTCTGAGCCTGATTCATCTTTTAACCATGTTTACAGTATTGTTGCTAAACAATATGGTGATTTTCTGAGTCCTTGCACATTAGTATAAATCTTTGGTTTTTCTTTTTGTCTTCATTCATGAATGAGCGATTGTCTGGCTATAAAATGCTTATCTCATAAAATGATGCCCATATCTATGTCTACACCATTGCTCCACTGTATTCTATAATCATAGGTGAGCAGTCTAATGTCAATATAACCTTTTTTCTTTCTTCCTAGATACTTACAAAATTTAAAGTATTTTTTTAATTCAAAAACTTTCTCAATATATGTTATTGTAATACTTTTTTTTCATTAATTTTGTCTAGTATAAGTATAATGTGTCCTTTTGCTAATGAGGGCCTTCATTGAGTTCTGGAAAGATTTTTTCTGACATGTCTTTAGATACTAGTTTTCAATTTGCTCTGTGTTCTCTACCAGACATGCCAATCATTCAGGCATTAGAAATCTCTTCCATCTCTGGAACATTCTCACTCATTATCTTTTCTTTTATTCCTTTCTTTCTGTGTTAGTTTCTCAAGAAAAACTTCAGCATTATTAATTTAATTCTCAGTGTTTTAAATTCTGATCTTTATTATTTCTAAACCCTGCATTTAATCTCAAGGGAAGTTTTATTCTTTTCAGAACATGTCTCTTTCATCTCTCTCTATTTTCTATCATAGTGCCCTCTCCCTGCACATGTCAGTCTCTCAACTTATCATATAGCTTTTCATTTCTTGTTTTGAGCAAACAATTTCCTGAATTTTATTGAAACCACAAATGCAACGGATTTTTTCTAAAGTATGTTTATGTTTCTTCTGTTAGTACTCAACCAAAGACACTTCTTCTGACTTTTAAGCTTAACATTTCTGTCTTTGTGCTATGTGCTAAGATACATGGCTGAATATATATTATTCTTATTTCCACTTCCTATTTGTCAAGGAACAAGAAATTTATAGCTTTTTCTATTTGTTATATATATTATTTTTCCTTAGTTCCCCTGAGTATCCATCAGGTTGCTATGTGATCCATTCCTTCTTCCTGCTCTAAAATTGGAGATCTATTTGATGTGCACAGCCACTAGCCAAATTTCTAGTTTATAATAGCCTGTCATCATTAAACTTTCTAGTTCAAAAAGCCAAATTTTCTTAAAAATAATAGTCTGATGTCCTAAGAAGGGATAGTATGATAGCACTACCTCCCTGTCTTTCTACAATGTTTACAATTTATTCCTGGAGAGGCTATCTCTGTATTCATGACTAAAATTGACAACCTTCACCATGGCCACTGCACAGCTTATTTCCTTCTAAATGCAGATTTCAGATCACAACTAATGCTGTGTATGGGTGCTAACATACTCTAAGTACTTTAGTAAAGAGTTCATGTACTAAGGGACATTTGAACTCCTTCACTCTGATAGAATAAAGTCCAAGCTTGTGAGGTCCTTGGAGTACTTTCACACTAGTGGCTCCACTGTTGTGTCTGTAGGCTCCGAAAGTTTAACTCACAGAAATTCTCCCTGTTTTCTAGCTGTCCTTGCATAATATTCCTAGTTCTTCATGCTACTGAAGTTCTCCATCTCCTCCGGAGTTCTTATATTTATGTGAGTTTGGAGAATGGCTAATCAGAAAGCCCTAGCTTCCTATCATGCCTCAGGATTAAGTGTGTTGTGATTATGTCACTCTGCTGCCTTCAACCCTACTAGGGTTCCCAACTGTATACAGTGTAAGGTATGAAAGCCTCTCAGAACAGCATGTGAGCACTTTACAATCTGGCATCACCCTAGCTTTTCAACTTTACTCACATCCTACCATGTATCTCAAACTCTCACCATACCAGACTATTAATCTCTTTCTCCAAACCCGCCAGGTAATTTCAGACCTTTCTACTTCTACTCAGATACTGTTCCTTCTGCCTGAAATGCCTTGCCTCTCAGAGGAAAATTCCTACTTATCCTTCAAAGTAGAGGAGAGGTAGCATCTCCTCTGTGTACTATTCCCAAAGCAAAACTAATTATGACATTCTCTGTGGCCCCATTGTTATGATCTGAATGTTGTATTGGCTGTGTCCCCACAGAATTCATATATTAAATCATAACACTTAGTGTGATGGTACTTAAAGGTAGAATGTTCCTGAGGTGATTAGGTCTTGAGGGCTTAGGCCTCATAAATGGGATTAGTGCCCTTACACAAGTGGCCTAGACTTTGTCTCAGGGAAATTATCTTCTAATATATCACTGGATTTTTCTTCCCTTTTATAATCTCTGTTCTCTGCTTCCAAAACCCCACTAAAAGAAATGTCAGACATCTATGCTGCTTCATATTTATCTCATACACACGTTATTTTGCCTTCAGCTCTGGTCTGCAACATTGCATTGACTTTATCCCCAGATCACCAACTTGGGTGTCACCATAACCATGCTCTTATTCAGTCCGTCCACTGAATTTGTTTTAATGCTGAACACACTTTCAGTTACCAAGTCTTTATGCAGGTCTCTGATTGGTCCTTTTGTGTAGCAGCACTCTGTCCTTATTGATGTGTGTACCATCATTCCAATCTCACTGGGGACATTTATTAATTTTTTGAAATGGTTTATTGCTTTATATTTTATTGATTACACTATTACAGTTCTAATATTTTCCCCTTTGTCCCCTCTCCACCCAGCATCTCCCACTCCCTCAGGCAATTCTTCCACTGCTATTCATGTCCATGGGTCATGCATGCAAGCTCTTTGGCCCCTGCATTCCCTATACTGTACTTCACATCACTATGGCTATTCTGTGGCCACCTATTTGTACTTTCTAATCCCCTCACCTCTTCACCCATTCTCCCTCATCCCCTCCCACCTGGTAACCATCAAAATGCTCACTGTATCTATGGTTCTGTCTCTGTTCTTCTTGTTCACTTAGTTTGATTTTTAGATTCAGTTGTTGATAGATATGTATTTTTTTGTGCCATTTTATTGTTCACAATTTGATCTTCCTCTTTTTCTTAAATAAGTCCCTTAAAGGGAAATTTCATATAATACTGGTTTGATGATGATGAACTCCTTTAGTTTTTCTTGTCTTGGAAACTCTTTATCTGCCCTTTATTCTAAATGATAGCTTTGCTGGGTAGAGAAATCTTGGCTATAGGTCCATGCTTTTTATGACTTTGAATATTTCTTGCCAATCCCTTCTAGCCTGCAAAATTTCTTTTGAGAAATAAGCTGACTGTCTTATGAAGGTAACTAACTGCTTTTCTCTTGCTGCTTTTAAGATTCTCTCTTTATCTTTAACCTTTGGAATTTTTATTATGATGTGTCCTGGAATGGGCCTCTTTGCATCCATCATTATTGGGATTCTCTGTGCTTCTTGGACTCACATGTCTATTTCCTTCACCAAATTAAGGAAGTTTTCTTTCATTAGTTTTTGAAATAGATTTCCAATTTCTTGCTCTTTTTCTTCTCCTTCTGGCATCCCTATGATGCGAATGTTGGACATGTTGAAGTTGTCCAGGGGCTGCTTATACTATCCTCATTTTTTAAAATTCTTTTTTCTTCTTGTTGTTCTGGCTGATTGTTTCTTTTCCTCCTTATGTTCCAAATTATTGATTTGATTCTAGGTTTCATCCACTCAATTGTTTCCCTGTAAATTGTTCTTTATTTCAATTAGTGTATCCTTTCTTTCTGACTGGATATTTTTTTATGCTGCTGAGCGCCTCACTGAATTCCTTGAGCATCCTTAATAACCAGTGTTTTAAACTGCGTCTGATAGATTGCTTACCTCCATTCTGTTTAACTGTTTTTATGGAGTTTTGATCTGTTCTTTCATTTGGGTCATGTTTCTATGTCTCCTCATTCTGGCAGCCTCCCTGTGTTTGTTTCTATGTATTAGGTAGAACTGCTTTGACTCCGTGCCTTGTTAGTGTGGGGCCTAGTGTAGTAGGTGTCCTGTAGGGTCCGATGACACAGCTCCCCCTATCACCCAAGCTGGGTACTTGAGGTGTGCCTTCTGTGTGGGCTGAGTACAACCTCATCTCATAGTCGAAAGCCTTGGTTGCTGTTGGCAGATCAATGGGAGGGATTTACCCAGACCAATTGGCTACAAGGATTGGCTGTGACCACTGACCATCAACTTCTAACCTCTGTGGTGAATCGGCTGTGCAGGGTCAGGGAAGTGGTGCTCCAACAAGGTCTGTAGCTGACCCCTGGGTACACTGGCCATGGGGTTTCCCAGGTGGTGTATGCCAAGTTCAGCCCCAACCTGTGTTTTGCCCAGGGCCACCCTGACTGAGCTATAAAGAGATCTGGCTGCTACTTGTGTTGGGCTTGGAGATTCCCAGGTGAAGTCAAGCCGTGAATCTAGGCTGGCTGCTGCTAGTGCCAGGCCTGGTGCTCACTGAGGCCAGCTATTGTTTGTTTGAGAGGAATTAGGTAGTTGTGAGGCATGAGCTAAGACCAACCATTCTTATGGAAAAGCAGCTTTGGTGGGTCCTGAAGCTGGGTGGGGTGGAGTCTCTGGGGATCTCCAAGGCAGGTCAAACGGTATTATCCAGGTTGATGGAATCTCAGACATGGCATGACCTTGCCAGCTCTGTAGGGCAGAGCTCAGA